>JAMKCH010070447.1:0-17523 GCA_023653785.1 Ophioderma brevispina | reverse complement strand
GGTACTTGCACCGAGTTAAATTGTATTTTAACTGCAGCTGCAGAAGGTTACGTTGAGTTGGCTGCAGCAAGTGATCGATATACGGCACTGCACTGCACAGTGCAGCGAGATATGAAAACGAACCTTAAGGTAGGTCTAAGGTAAGGTAGGTCATTAACTGCATTAAGCATTGAAAATGACCTAAATTCAGTCCCAGAGAGTCGACGTTATACATATAAAATTATTTGTTAGAATGTTAGATGTAATAATGACTCTTCATTGAAAAAGGCCATTTTTTTTGGCATAAAACCTGCCATTAAAAAATTAAATTTCTGACGGGCAAATTAGATCCCTTAGAGAAAAGATTTCAGATATGCCCTTTCTATTAAACATTGAAATGTCCAGAAATTCGGGTCAGCGGAGACGCCGGTTTTACAATCTTAAGAATTATCTTTTTTCTACAATACTGAAACCTCACCTTAAGATGTCAAAACAACATTTAAAGTGTAATACACTCTCAGACAAAAAATGCAACTTAGAACCTTTTCTCTCTCTATGGAACCCAAGAATGCACCCTAAAATGGTTATAAAAATCTGAGAACACAAAGGTTCCTAACAGAAACATAACAGGTTGCTATACAGGAGTTAAAGGACTTGTTTTAGTCGTGGGAATAACCATACGTGGGTTTCATTACAGAGGCAAGTTTAGAACCTCTTTCGCACATTTTTTCCGACGAGTGCGCAGTCAGTTGTAAATTCTTATGAAAGGCTTTGGCCAAAGCATTTGAAATCACAAATATAAAAAAAAAATCAACATTAATGTTGACAAAGTTGGTACTGTCGCTTTTCGTAAACAGGCCTAAGATAAAAAAACCTTGTGTTGGGGCAATTTTCTTGAAAAAGCGTAGCGGATGGACAAGTTGCAAGTTGTATTATAATTCTTAAGCTGCAACTTGTGTTTTGATATTTATTTTGGTCAGAAGTAGGGATTTGAGCGCACTTATACAGGACTCTAGGAGAATCACTGTTTAGAAAACGGCAATTCCGCATTTTTCCGCGCACGATAAATTGCAATTTTCTCCACCAATATTGCGGCGAAAGTTGGCCGAAATTCGCGTACTTACGTCCCCAAAATGTCGCCAACATTTTACTCCTTACCCGTCCCTGCTTAAAATTCACATCATACCAATCGGCTAAAAAAGTAAATAATACCGCAAGCGTTTGCAATCAAATCTCCTCTTCAGGTTACATGTTCATGTTGGACTTATTGTTTCTTATGTTTACTTGTTTGTATAAAATTTGCTACAGCGCATCGGAATAGGTTGCCTAGATAGATGGCGCTTTATAAATGACTATATATGATATATTATATAGAATCAATGCTAATACACAACCTGAAAAGTTGTGACTAAAGAAAAACATTATTCAATGGTAACTTTCAAGCATCCATATGTTAAGGTAAACAAACAAAAACAAGCAATGGTAAATAAGTCCGGAGTATTTTCACAAATATTCAAGAAAATTACAAACCTATGATTTTAAAAAATGATAATGTGTTGATTGCCTCAACTTTGTAATTTTAGTACATGTATATATTGGTAGCATGAAAAAAGAAACGAAAAGAAAACTGGTGGTCGTATGGCACGGCTCCCACGTATCAATCAGTCGAGTTTCACGCGCTGTGTATCGAGTTTTCCTCGCTTTATGTCGAGTGTGCAGCGCGTTATATGTCGAGTTTACAGCTCTATCTGTCCAGTTGCCCTCTATACATCGAGTTTTGCTCTCCTATAGGTGAGGGTGACATAAATCTGCCAGTTTTCCCTCAGGTCCAGAAAAAAATCATGCAGGACTATTTTTTCCTCAACATGTTACCTAATATACTTACATACACCTTACATAGATTCGAACCTTGGCCCTTAGATTACAAGTCTAAACCTTATCCACTACACTAAATGACTTAACTGATAGCAAATGTAAAAAAAAAAAAAAAAAAAAAAAAGAACAAATATATACCCTTAAATCACTAAACCCACTTTACCACTTTTCAAATTTGGGCAAATTCTCCATTTCAGTCGATTTCATAGCGGCCATCCAACCAGCCATAACAGGCCGAAAGTTTTAAGCCACACCACAATTCTTAAGTCTAGCGGCCACTTCAGGTAAAGATACTAAGGAAGCGCGTTACGCTCTGGACTTAGTTCTTTTTGGAAAGTCTACATACCGTGGCCGCTAGGTTTGGTGACTTTTCACAAAAAGATCTTGGGCGACTTTCCGCCGACCATGGACGCGGTCCGCTTGCTGCTTGAAAAGTATTACTGGCCGTGGCCCGGCTAGGGACTTTCACTTGCCGTGGACGGCTAGGTGACTGTTAACTGAAAGATCACAAAAGATCTAGGGCGACTTTCCGCTGAACAAGAAAGCGGTCCGGCCTGGACTTAGTTCATTTTTGAAAAGTCTACCTGCCGTGGCCGGCTAGGTGACTTTTCACTGGACGTGGCCCGGCTAGGTGACTTTTCACTGAAAGAGCATAAAAGATATAGGGCGACTTTCGGCTGACCAAGGAAGCGGCCGCTCTGGGGACTTAGTTCATTTTTAAAAGGTCTACCTGCAGTGGCCCGGCTAGGTGACTTTTCACTGCAGTGGCCTGGCTAGGTGACTTTTCAATGAAAGATAACTAAAAGATCTAGGGCGACTTTCCGCTGACCAAGGAAAGAGTCAGCACTGGACTTAGTTCATTTTGAAAAGTCTACCTGCCGTGGCCCGGCTAGGTGACGTTTCACTGCCGTGGCCTGGCTAGGTGACTTTTCACTGAAAGATCACTAAAAGATCTAGGGCGAATTTCCGCTGACACGGAAGCGGACGCGCTGGACTTAGTTCACTTTTGAAAAGTCTACCTGCGGGCCCGGCTAGATGAACTTTCCACTGGCCGTGGCCCGCTTAGGTGACTTTTCACTGAAAGACACTAAAAGATCTAGGGCGACTTGTTTCCTGCTAACCAAGGCAGCGGTTTCCGCTTCGGACTTAGTTCATTTTGAAAAGTCTACCTGCCGTGCCGGCTAGGTGACTTTTCACTGCCGTGTGCCGGCTAGGTGACTTTTCACTGAAAGATCACTAAAAGATCTAGGGCACTTTCCGCTGACCAAGTCCAGCGGTCCGCTCTGGACTTAGTTTTTTTTTCTGAACTCTGGACTTAGTTCATTTTTGAAGTCTTGAGATGTTACTAACCTCCTATAGTATACGTTCTGGTCGCGGCCCATTTTCTATCCATAGAGCAACTTCATAGCGATAGCCCGTACTAACCTCAACTGACTTATGCGAGTCAGTTGTCAGAAACTGGGCATGATACGAACTCTCTAAAACATTAATATGACCCTCAAAACCTTATTACATAGGTGTGCGGAAACCGAACGGTGGCCAACATTCTCTTGCGGACTCTACGGGTGGTCTCCGGCCCAATAAATAAGTGATTTTCCGCTGTGGCCCAGCCTAAATGTGCTGCCGTGGCCCGGCCACTTGAAAGGGTTATGTGTAGACATTTCAAAAAATGAACAAAGTCCAGGGCGGACCGCTTCGAAAGGGGCGTGATACTACACTGGTCGGATGTGGTTCAGGTGTGACGCGGTAGAAATAGAAAAAGTGCCAATTGGGCGCCCAACTGCGGTACCAGATCGTATACTATAGGGGAGTACCGTGTACTGGCCCGGGTGTGTTTTTGGTTGAGCGGCTACGGTGTTTTGCGCCAAACATTTTTCTAGCCGGCAGACGGGGCGTTTTCCACTTAGTAGTGGATTTTACCGAGCAGCGGCTCTCCGCTGAGAGAGCTAAAAATGGACGGGTGCCGTATGCGAACTTCGGGATTTGATCTAGGGCGCTTTCGGTAGCGGTACATGAGTGTGTATTACAAAAATGTAGCATGCGCGAGGCCCAAAAAGCCGGCCTGCTGCGGCTGGGGGAGTGGTTAGGCGACAGAGATACTCTACATGGCCGGGCCGCTGCAGTGGGGCTTTGAAAAAAATTGACAAGTTCCGGAGCGATCCAGTTACACGCATGTAGCCGCGAGTTCCGGTGGCTTGGAAGCCTACCGATCTGGACTTAGGTTTTTGTTTTCACCCTTAACATGGATGTTGGATCTAGGGAAATTTTCCCGCTAAATAATTACCGAGGCAGTGGTCCGCTTGGACTTGTTTTTTTTTCACCGTAACTATGAATGTTGGATCTATGGCCAATTTCCCGCTAAAATACCGAGGCAGTGGTCCGCTCTGGACTTAGTTATTTTTTCACAAGGCGGAGCGGGACCAGTTACACGCATTAGCGCGATTTCCGGCTAAGATCAAGGAAGCCGACCGCTCTGGACTTAGTTTTTTTTTCACCCTTAACTATGGCTGTTGGTCCTAGTGGGCAAATTCCCGCTTAAAACCGAGGCAGTGGTCCGCTTGGCTTGTTAGTTTTTCAAAAGTCCGGAGCGGACCAGTTACACGCATGTAGCCGCGATTCCGGCTAAAGATCAAGGAAGCCGAACCGCTCTGGACTTAGTTTTTTTCACCCTTACTATGCTGTTGGATCTAGGGCCAATTTCCCGCCTAAGACGAGGCAGTGGTCCGCCTCGGACTTAGTCGTTTTTTCAAAAGTGGACTAGATCAATTTCGAAAGAGGACCTTTTTTCCATTTTTCAAATGTAGATATATTTTGTAAATCTTAAAATTGGATTTTAGTGAAAGGACGGCGCATATGAATTATAGTGAAAGGGTTAGGGTTAGGGCATCTGAAATTCACCGGAAGTAGTCACTTGGGGAGAAATTTTGGACGGTGAAAAGTCCGTTTACAGTCACTTTGGAGAAATTTGGACGGTGAAAAGATCCGTTTTCCATCATGTGACCGGTACTTCCTGTACTTTGATTCCAAGGTATAAGATTTAAAAATGCAATCGTTTCGGAGGTAAGTATCAGATGGCTCATTGGATAGGACGATGGACCAGACGCTACACCAAACAAGACCCGCTAGGATTCCGGATTTTCCAGGTTCGAGTCCCACTCAAGGTAAATAAGTTTTGTCGTTTCTTCTTGCGCATACCTTTGTCACGTATACCGGCACGGGTACGTGGGGGGGGGGGGGGGGGGGGCACGTGATGATTAGTGGCGGGAAATTTAAAAAGGTATAAAAGGAGCGATCGCCAGCGATCCGTATCATGAGGGGGCATGAAAGAGGGCCCACTGCGCTCGGGGTCTAACCTGTCGGACCGCCCGAGTTTTCCCATATCTAATGCATAAGCACAACGAAGATACTGATGGCGCGGTGGCAGCGGTGTGGCAGCATCAGTAACACACACAAACCACACACACACGGTTTTTGTAACCCAGTCCTTTCTCCGAAAGATTTTTACCCCAGTTTGTGTTAACCCATTCCCTGTTCGCGTGAACCGATTTTACAACCCCAGGGGTCAAGCAATAGTTTGAGTGACCAGCTCCAAAGGAAAAAGCGACCATGAAATTGAAATTGAATCGATCTGATATCGCTCTAGCAATGACACACGCAAGCAGATTCGAGTCTCACCGAGGAACAGCTTGCCTCGGTGGTTGTAAAAAGAACGATGAAAAAGGCTGCAAAATAAGCCTAAGAAGCCGCGGGTGGATTCGGGAGAGTGTAGCGGCAGCAAAGGACAGCCGACCGCACACTGACATGCTGCCCGACATGAGGCGGGTTAGGGCAGCTAAGCGCGCAGCAGACTCCGGCCATCATCTTCATCAGCGGAGCCGGCGTTTCCCCGACATTGCTGTTGCCAAAGCCAAAGAAGGTAAGGAGCCGGGGAAAAGGGCCCGGTTGCATCAAGCTCATCGGGCAAGGCTATTCTTCCAAGATCGGAGCAACTCCGCGTTGTAATACCCAGGAGCGTAGTGCCCGATGACAGTGGTGCACCCGTTGATGGAGCTGCGCTTGACGCGGACCCAACGCTGGTACCGACTTTAGCCAGTAACATTGATGAGCCTATAGGATCAGAAGGATTTTTTAATCTGATGATCACGCGCAAGCCAGCCCACCGCGCACCCCAGAAGGTTTGGCCGATACATAGACGAGGCGCAGAAAAGACCAGAAGCGAGGACGGTGGACTTGCAGGGACCCTTCTAAGGACGATCTCGGAGGGACGCCACATTTGACCCGGTGCGACGGACCACGTGTTCCGCGGTACACTGCCGAGCCCAGCTTTGGGCCGACCTTTGACGCTGACAACAGACGCGTCCCCCGGACTATTTTGCGGAGGGTTTTTCTCTCTTAATCTCTTCCAGGAGATCGCCGACTGGACCAACATCCGGTGAGAGAAAAAGAGGGTGAGAAAGATGACATCGCCCGCCGAAATCCGCGCGTGGTTTGGTATCCATCTGGTGATGGGTCTTATCGCTGGCGAACGCAAGGACCCCCCCCCCCCCCCCCCCCAAAGGATTATTGGTCGACCCATCCGGGTTTACGAAACCCGATGATTTGCAATGCGATGGGTAAAACGCGTTTTGAAGTCTGTCTGCTAGCATCTACAGATCCCAAAGTGATGGATTGCAGAAACTCGGAAGAAAAAGAGCATAAGTTCAATTACATCCGAAAGCATACGCTGGATAGAGTCCAGTCCGCCTGGACACTGTTTAGCGGAATTGCCAGGAGAAATATAAATGCAATCCGCACAAATCTCTCGATGAAGCATGGTGCCGTACATGGGGCATTACGGTTGGCTGACGAACCTTCGAATGCCGACCAAGCCTTCCAGCCAGGGCTTCAGAAGGTACGCATTATGCGAATGGGGGACACTGGATACATGTGCAACTTTACTGCCATATGCACCTTCAAACACGCGGCGGAAAGTCGTGGATATCGCGCTCGACGTGACATCGAGTCACCACAACAAGTTCCATCAAATTTACTGCGACAAGTTGTACGGATCCATCTATTAGCCCCAGGAACTGTTGGAGCGCGAACCTATATAAGGGGGCCGTGAAAGAGAATTCACAAGGACAACGACTACTCTCAAAAAGACTAGCCGCAAAACAACCCCGGAGCCGTGTCACAGAGGACACCTGGAAAAGACCCCGCGTGGTACTTTTTATGTCGGCAAAATGGGCGCACAACGTTCACGCTGTGGAAAGAAATCAAGGTGGTGCCATTAGTTTCAACTGCGCATAAACGGGCTACCGCGATGCCAAGGATCCCGAGGAAGATCAGCCGGCGCTTTCGGCTTACCAAAGGCTCTAAGAAAGAAGCGCGACCATTATCGCCGCTCCGCCGTAATTGTTGAATACAAAAAGTACAGGAGCGGGCGTGACAAGTGACCAGTTATGTGCATACAACTCCTGCTGGAGAAAGAGTCAGCACTGGTGAAGCAGGTGCTTTACTTCTTGGGCGATATCAGCCGGTCAATGCCTTGATTTGTTACAATCGTGTCAACAATGCGGCGGTATACCGGGCTGCAATGATAAGATTGCTCGTCATTCGAGGTTTATCCTCAAACGGGCCGAGGAGCGACTTGGCGGGTTTTCGGCCGGCGGCCAGTTCCCCCATCTGATCGACCTGTAGTAGGCACATGCCCTCAACAATAGGCGGGCCATGAAGCTGGTTGATATGAGGAGAGCATCCGGCACCCGTCGGAGAGGCCGGACACTCGGACGAACGGCTGCTTCAGGAAGGGCGAAGCCGACGAAGTTCGGGTGCAGACCGTGCGGGGTGCATCTCTGTTGGGTGGATTTGTTTTTTGTATACCATCGCTTCCTCTTTGATCCAAGATGTGGGCCGTGTGGTCGTGGTTAGTCCTTTTTGTTCCAACCCCCCCCCCCCCCAGTCCAGCCAGTTTGAATTGAGCGACCACTTCGCGGTCCAAAACAGAGTGCATGTGCGCAAGCATTTTGACGAAAGAAGGACGCCTAAGGAAGGTTGTGCCTGAATGTTAGGGCACCCTGCCTTGCTAACGTTGTCCGCTGACTTACTCGAACAAGTGACATTGAACGTGCCCGCAGCGTTGTGCCGAAAACACCAGTGCACCGCTGTAGTCCTACATTTGACTATAGGCCGACGCATTAGGTGTTGTGCCGACGCGATTAGTGCAACCACTGACTAATGACTTTTACATTTAAGATCTCTTAAATGTTGCACAAGATGTTGTGCCGAATTAAAAGAGCACCATCTGTTTTATTGGCTGACCGGGACAACTTTTACTTTAGCTGATCGGCATAACCTTCGGACCGGCAGGCGTCTACAAGTCAACTAACATCGACTTGTAACTTCAATCTATCAGCTAGCTACTGCTACGTCTCCAGTCCACCCGCAATTGCTTCACTGCTGCTACCACATAAGGGCAGCCTACATGTTACTGTTTGGAACCTGGCAATAAAAACCACACATGGGAGGCCTTAATCCGACCGATATTTGGATCCTGTACCCCCGGGCCAAGGAACTGAATGGGAGGGGCCCTATCCTCTCAGGATAATATAGGTTCCCCTGCGCCGTGGTGCGTTGGTAAACCAACAGTTCCAATACAAACATACTGCTACCATACAAGGACTTGCAGCCCTGGAGATACGGCTACCACGAAGTGCAGCCGACAATATACCAGCAAACACCAACAAATCCTCTATCAAAAATGCTGTGATAAACAGATGGTGAAACCTTAATTCAAAAGAAGAACACATTACCTTGCCACAATTCCAATACAATCACATTGTAGAACAAAATTAAAAACAACAAATTCCATCTAAGATAGCAAAAGGTTAATTAAATAGACTGTAGGCCGAACTTACGGTAAAACTGCACGCGCCTTAACAGGCGTGCGGCCGCCCCTTAGTACGGTCAAGTGAGGGGTCAGTAGCCGGGTTAAGGTCAGGGGTTGCGACCGGGTAAAGGTTAGTGGTTGGGACCAGATTCATGCAATATAGGCCCAACATTACGGTTAAAACAGCACGCGCCTTAAAAGGAGTGCGGTCGCCCCTTAGTGACGGTCAAGTGAGGGGTCAGTTAGCCGGGTCAAGGTCAGGGGTTGCGACCGGTAAAAGTTAGTGGGTTGCACAGATTCATGCAATAGCCAACATTACGGTAAAAACAGCACGCGCCTTACCTGGCGTGCGGTCGCCCCTTAGTTACGGTCAATTGAGGGGTCAGTTAGCCGTGTCAAGGTCAGGGGTTGCGACCGGGTAAAGGTTAGGGTTAGGACAGATTCATGCAATGGCCCAAAACATTAACGTAAAACAGCACGCGCCTTAAACGGCGTGCGGTCGCCCCTTAGTTACGGTCAACTGAGGGGTCAGTTAGCCGCGTCAAGGTCAGGGGTTGCGACCGGGTCAAAGGTTAGTGGTTGGGCCAAACAATTACGGTAAAAACAGCACGCGCCTTAAAAAGCGTGCGGTCGCCCCTTAGTTACCGTCAAGGTTTTTTTTTTGAGGGGTCAGTTAGCGGGTCAAGTCAGGGGTTCACTTGCCAGGGTCAAGGTCAGAGGTTGTGACCGGTTAGAGGGTCAGGGGTTGGGAGTTGGGACCGAGTCTATTGTAGGCCGAACATGTGCGGTAGTCTTAGACCAATTTCATTCCCAAGAGCATGACCCGGTAGATATTTATAAAATTGTGGCTACCTACCGGGTTCCGCCAAACCTATTTAGGATTGGGTATTTTCAGGTTCATATCTAATGTTTTAAAGAGGAGTATCCATGCCTAGGTTCTGACGCAAACTCGCAACGTAAGTGAGGGTAAGTACTGGGCTATCGCATGAAGTTGCTCTAAGGAATAGAGTATGGGTCGCGACCAGTACCGTATACTCTAGGAGGGTAGTGCATTCTGGACATTTCAAAAAATGAACTAAGCCAGAGTTCAAGCAAAAAAACTAAGTCCAGAGCGGACCGCTTCCTTGGTGAGCGGAAAGTCGCCCTAGATCTTTTAGTTATCTTTCAGTGAAAAGTCACATAGCCGGCTACGGCAGTGAAAAGTCACCTAGCGCGGCCAGGCAGGTAGACTTTTCAAAAATGAAGAACTAAGTCCATGCGGACCTCTTCCTTGGTCAGCGGAAAGTCGCCCTAGATCTTAGTGATCTTCAGTGAAAGTGAAAGTAACCTAGCCGGGATACGGAGCTGAAAAGTCACCTAGCCGGGCCACGCAGGTAGACTTTTCAAAAATGAACTAAGTCAGAGCGGACCGCTTCCTTGGTCAGCGGGGACCAAGTCGCCTAGATCTTTTAGTGATCTTTCAGTGAAAAGTCACCTAGCGGGCTACGGCAGTGAAAAGTCACCTAGCGGGCCACGGTATGTAGACTTTTCAAAATGAACTAAGTCCAGTGCGGACCGCTTTACTTGGTCAGCGGAAAGTCGCCCTAGATCTTTTAGTGAAGCTTCAGTGAAAAGGTAACCTAGCGGGCCCCTGGCAGTGAAAAAGCACCTAGCAGGGCACGGCAGTGAAAAGCACTAGCCGGGCCACGGCAGTGAAAAGTCACCTAGCCGGCCACGGCAGTAGACTTTTCAAAAATGAACTAAGTCCAGTGCGGACCTAAAGTCTAGAAGCGATGCTTTTTTTAATTTCACAAATTTTGAACATTTGTTAGGAGAGAGATAACAAAACCTTGGTAGAAACACCCGCGGGCGTGACATATTTGAGATGTATCACGGGGGACGGCCCTACGAAATTCCTTAGCCTTTATATTTTCCAGCGGAGTAGTATTTATCTACATAAATATTTCTGTATAATCTAAATTCTTAGTTTTAATTTTGTACCCATAATGTAACTGTTTGATAGACGGTATACCACGGTGGGGCCCTTCTAAAACAACATTACATAACAAAAGCAAATTCAGTGTATTTTTCCGAGATCCAATACGTCAAACACGTAGGATTATACATCAAAGTTGGAATGAGACCTTTCAGAAATCTTAATTTTAAGCTCCAAATATTTCTTTTTAACCTTTGACTACGTTGACAACGTTTTTAGCCATTTTGTTGTAATTGATTCAAAAGCTCCATACTAATAAGAATTTTTTCCACAGGTTCATCCCAAAAAGAGTTTTCTTCACATTTCTGTAGAGAAAAAAAACACTATAGGGAGAGCATTGCATATGGTTTAAGAACAGATATGACGAGATTTCTTCACTCTATTTTCTCCCTCTCTGGCTACCACTGCGCCCCCTCTCCTGCTCACATCCTATCCTCCCCTGTACTCTTTTTCCTCCTCCACTCTCCGTTCCTATATTTTCTTCTTATCATTTGTTCCCTACTTGCCGTCCCTAACTCCCTTTTACCTTCGTCTAGCCCCATCAGCCGATCCCCTCGCTATCTCATGCCCTACGTCAAGCTCCCCCTTCCACTCCCCTCACTCCTTTCCACCCACCCTTTACTAGTTCCCGCCCCCCCCCCTTTTTTTTTCTACTTTCCCTGATACTCTCTCTGCCATAATCCTTCCTTGCTTTTCCCCTCCTCGTGTCCTCTTATACTTGGTCGCTTCTCTCTTCCCACTCGCGACTCACCCAACTTTCACCGACCTCTCTTTTTCCGTGCTCCTTACTTGCACCCTCCCCACTCATCGTCTCCCTTGCCTCTCCCTTCCCGTACTCATCTCCCACTTCCCCCGTCCTATCTTCCACACCCTGCTCACTCCTTGGAAAAAAAGAGGATCTTGACTGTAGCTTAAACATTTTTCAAGACGTAACAAGCCTGTCCACATATATCTGCACCGCTTAGTTCAATTTTATTTCGAAAAAAATCAGGCTTTATACCAGGAAAAATCAATACAACTTTTCTGCCATAGATTGACATAAAAAAAAAAACTCCTCATAGCCTTGTTTAATAGTGAGTTTGAAGAAACGTATACCATTCGTAGGATTTAATCTGTTCGATGTACGTAAATAAAACATTCTATATAATATGCAAGAAATATAAAACCCGACAGTACAACTGATGCTTTCAAATTCAGCTAAAATTTCAAGCAACGTAAGAAGTATGAAAATGATTTGATAATAAATTGTTTGGTACCTACCGGTTTCCGCAAAACCTATTTAGATCGGAGCATTTTAGGTTCATAATCTAATGTTTTAAAGAGTACGTACCATGCCTAGTTTCTGACAAACTCGCAACAGTAGTTGAGTAAGTATGGGCCATCCTTATGAAGTTGCTCTAAGGGGAATAGAGAAAATGGGTCGCGGACCAGGAACGTTATACTATAGGAGGGTAGGCATCTCGGACATTTCAAAAAATGAACTAAGTCCAGAAGTTCAGAAAAAATAAGTCCAGAGCGGACCGCTTCCTGGTGCAGCGGAAAGTAGCTCTAGATCTTTTAGTGATTTTCAGTGAAAAGTCACCGTAGCCGGGCTACGGCAGTGGAAAGTCAACTAGCCGGGCCACGGCAGGTAGACTTGTTAAAATGAAAACTAAGTCCAGAGCGGACCGCTTCTTGGTCAGCGGGGAAAGTCGCCCTAGAGCTTTAAGTGATCTTTCAGTGAAAAGTCACCTAGCCGGGCCTCTACGGCAGTAAAATGTCACCTAGCCGGGCCACGGGCGGTAGACTTTAAAAATTGAAACTAAGTCAGAAGCGGACCGACTTCCTTGGTCGCGGAAGCGCCCTAGACTTCTTTAGTGATCTTTCGTGATGAAAATGTCACCTAGCCGGGCTACGGCAGTGAAAAGTCACCTAGCCGGGCCAAGGCAGTAGACTTTTCAAAAATGAACTAAGTCCAGAGCGGACCGGCTTTCTTGGTCAGCGGAAAGGCGCCCTAGATCTTTTAGTGAGCTTTAAGTGAAAATGTCACCTAGCCGGGCCACCACGGAAGTGTGAAAAATTCATCATAGCAGTCAACGGCCGTGAAAAGTCACCTAGCCGGGCCACGGCAAGTGAAAGTCACCTAGCGGGCCACGGCAGTAGACTTTTCAAAAATGAAATAACAGTCAGAGCGGCCCTAAGTCTAGAAGCGATGCTTTCCTTTTTTTCTACAAATTTTGAACATTTGTAGGAGATAACAAACTGCTAGAAAACACCCGCGGGATCCGTGACATATTCTGAGATGCAGCTGATACGACGGCCTCCGAAATTCCTTAGCCTCTGCCGTTATTATTTTCCAGCGAGTAGTATTTTAAATACATAATATATTTCTGGTTATAATCTAAATTATTAGTTTACTTTTTTACCCATATAATGTAAACGGTTTGATGACGGTATACCACGGTGGGGCCCTTTCTAAAACATTACATAAACAAAAGCAAATTCAGTGTATTTTTCCGAGATCAATACGTCAACAGTAGGAGATACATCAAGTTGGAATGAGACCTTTCGAATCTTCATTTTTAAGCTCCAAATATTTCTTTTTTAACCTTTTGACTACGTTTGACAACGTTTTAGCCATCATTTTTTGTAATTTATTATAAAGCCTCAATACTAATAAGATTTTCCACAGTATCGAAAAAGAGTTTTCTTCCTCACATTCGGTAGAGAAAAAAAAAACACATAGGCGGAGAATGGCATACTTGGTTTTTAAGAACAGATATTGACGATTTTCTTAGGAGGAAAAAAAAGAGGATCTTGACTGTAGCTTAAACATTTTTCAAGACGGCGCACAAGCCTGTCCACATATATCTGCACCGCTTGGTTCAATGTATTTCGAAACAAATCAGGGCTTATCCAGGAAAATCACTACAATTTTTCTTGCCATAGATTGACATAAAAAAAAACTCCCATGAGACTTATCTAATAGGAGTTTGGCGAAACCGCTGTACCATTCGTTTAGGCAATTTAATCTGATTCGATTGTACAGTAAAATAAAACATTCTATATAATATGCAAGAAAACACGACAAGTAAGCATCTGTGGGATGTCAATATCAGCTATAAAATTCAAAGCAACGTAAGAAGTATGAAAATGATTTAGGTCAATAGACGTTATGATCTCGAACAAAAACTATGCTGGACATCCATCAGATTGATGTTGCTAAATGACATCAATTGAATGTAAGAATAATTCTTGGAGTCTCTGTATAGTTACCATACGTAAAGTTGCATGATTAGATCACGTGCGAAAGAGATGAATTTTGTGGAGAAAAAATTCTCGTTACTTGACAATTTTGGAGAGGAAGCGTAACAGACAAAAAAAACCATTCCTAAGCTTGGACAGGAGATGGCAACATTTTAACGATACTAAGATATTTTGAACGAAGAGAGAGATTGCGGTATACAGCAAGCTGTATAGCTCACCTAATGTGCCCGCCCCGTTATAATATTGATGATTTTCTTCAGTGACATTTTATGTCCCAGACTTAGTAATGAGTTTAAAAGAAAGTTGTGACAGGTGTAATCTCCTTATTCTGAATGTTTTAAAGTGTACTTAAAACAATGACCAATAACAAAACGCACGGCAAGGAGGTTTTTACTGAATGGGATAAATTTTTCTTTAAAGAGTTGGTCAGTCTGTGTTGATGCCTTTAATATGCTTTTTCAGTGGGAACAGCTATCTACAATCAAACGTTAGAGGCATTATGTTAATTTGGATTCCAAAAAAAAGGCAAGGATCTTACTAGTCTCAATAACGGGCGGCCTATAACTCTTTTGAATACAGATATTAGCTGGTACAGCGATAATGTATTGCTTTTAGATTAAAAATGTTTTACACGATTTACTTGATCATGACCAGACTGGTTTTTTTGAAAGGCCGTTACATTGGCGAAAATATTCGCATTGCTTTGATGTCATAGATATTACTAATACTACATAATATCCTGGTCTCATGTTTAGGGTTGTGATTTTGAAAAGGCATTGATACGCTTAAAATGGCCGTTCATTTTAAAGCCTAAAGGAAATTTAATTTTGGGTAATAACATTATTCAGTGGGTTCATACAGTTTATAAGGATATTTCTTCATGTGTTATGAATAATGCATTATCATGAATTTTAAATCTTTTGTGGTCTTCGTCAAGGATGCCCTCTTAGCCGTATTTATATATTATCTGTGGGGAGATTCTCAATTTGGTTATTAGAAGTGATCCAACTATTCAAGGCTTAACATCTCTGGTACTGAGCGTTTTAACTTAATCATAGCAGATGATACGACCCTGTATTTTCAAAAAATTTCCTTCTCTTATTCGTGCTACCCAAATTCTTAAAAACTTTGAATATATTTTGGTCTCAAAGCAACATGGAAAAAATGAGATCTTCTTGCTCTTGGTAGCTTCGAACAAACTTCCTTGATATTAGCATGTACCAAGCTTAATTTTACCAAGGGTACCTGTCACGGTATCTTCGGGATTTCTTAAAACCCAGATTTTAGTAATATTTTTTTAATTGTATTCCAAAAGCTCAAAAACTTAAAGACTTCCTTAGGATTTGGTCCTGTAGGGACCTTTCTCCTTGGGTTATAAATTACCATCGTCAAATCATTAGCATTGTCTCAATTAATTTTTCTTTGGTCGGTCCTCCCAGATCCTCCAGAATTATTTTTTGAAAGAACTGGATTCTGTTATTTATAATTTATTTGGTCTGGGAGCCTGACCAAAAATTAAAAGGAGAAACATTATTGCAATTATGGACGAGGGTGGTCTTAGAATGTGCCATATCCCATCTATTGTTACTGGGTCTTAAGATCACCCTGGAGTCAGGCTTTCTTGATTTGGACAACCAGGGTAAATGGAAAGCTGTTTTTGTTAATTATTGAACCCATTTTGGTCCAAATGGAGTTTTCTGGCTATGTATATGAAACCTTTTAGATCACCGGAATTCAGGTCAATCAACAACTGCTGATCAGGATGTTGCTTGTGCTCGTTCATGGGGCTCAGGGCCTATGAATAGACTTGATTAAACCCCTTGAATCAGTTATATGGGAGTAACAATTCACACATTACAATTGCTGGCAATTCTGTTTACTATGATTCATGGTGTAATAAAGGGGTGATGATGAAATACATCCTCTATTTAGTTATTGATGGCAGGTTTCTAACGTTAAGAATTTATCAGTAAATATCCCTTGACAAATGTAACTTTATGCATTTTTTGTTCTGTTATATATGCCATAACCTTCTGACTGGAAAGAAAATATTAGAAATATAAAAAATGATGAGGTTCAAGCATAGAAGTAACCGGCAGACGAGTTAGTGAATAATATCTGTAAAATCAAGAAAGGTTGTGTTGGTTTGTAACTATATTCAGGGAAATGGAATTTGTACTAGGAAAACATGAAGGTGCAAATTGCTGAGGAGAAAGGGCAGTATATTGAAATGATGCTAACATCAACTGGAAAAGGACATTATATTTCTTCCTATTAAGTCCACATTTAGTAACAAAGTTAGTAATTTCCAAGTTTCAATTTCTGCATTTATTTCAGTGAATAAATTCTGTTTGTGTGTGATATTAAAATTATAATTATAAATAAGTTTTGTACATTCTGTAAGCTGGTTCCAGAAACCCTGAGCATCTGTTTTGGGACGGGACTGCGATATTTCCAAACTTTTGGACCAAAGTTCAATGATCGTAATGGATAATAAAACTCATATCGGGAAGAATGAGGTATTTTTTGGTATCATAGACCCGAGAGTTCAGTAATGTCAAACTTCGTCATTTTTTACATGCAAATATTTTTTGTATAGGTTTGTCGTTGCAGAAAACATTTGCCCAACATGTATCACCTTAGTAGCAAGCTTCAACTTGATCGTCTCGTTGCGAGAGATCTCCCCTACAAATCTCCCAACACTCCATCCATTCGCCCATAGCATGAGCCATGATAAGCTGGAATCGTGGAGCAGAAGATGGATGACTTAAGCATTTAATGCTCCAGTTATATTTTTATGTGGTGAGGGTGTGAGGGTGTGTGTGTACATGTAAATCGTATTTTTATTTTTTTTGACTGTGAATCGTGCAATATTGTAGTTATTTTGGTAACTTTGAAGTGTATGGATGACTATGTTATCGTCTTTAAATTGTGAATTAACGCCAGTTTTAGTATTCTGCGGCGAAAAAAACAAAAAAAGAGAAAAAAAAAAAAAAAGAAAACCCGGATTATGCCTTCCTCTTTTAAAAGTAAGAATATCACGTTACGATAGAAAACGAGACATCGGACTATTAAGCACTTGGAGCTTCTTTGGAACGAGTGATTGAAAACGTTAACACACTGAAGAGCTGAGGACACATTTTTTTTGTAAAGATGTTGTGGTAATTTGTTACAAAACAAGTCATAATTATTTATACTGTTCCACCTTTGCGTGACACAGTCACAATTTAAAAACATGATACTCTCTCTAGTATTTTTTTCCTTTTTACCGTGGACTGTTATAGGTAAAGTTTTATTTTGTTACAAAACAAATCATGTTAATTTATATACTGTTCCACCTTTGTGTTTACACAGTCCATTTATAAACATATCTCTCGAGGTATTTTTTTTTTTTTCTTTTTACCGTAGACTTTTATAGGTAAAGTTTCTATAATTTGTTACAAACAAATCATGAATTTTATATACTGTCCAAACCCTTTGTGTTACACAGTCCATTTATAAACATATCTCTCTAGGTATTTTGTTTTTCTTTTTACCGTAGACTTTTATAGGTTAAAGTTTCGATAATTGTACAAAAAAA
>JAMKCH010070446.1:0-17733 GCA_023653785.1 Ophioderma brevispina | reverse complement strand
ATAGCTGTTAAAAATCCCAAGGAAATCCCGAGCTATCTATTTATAGTGAGATAGCTTAAAGGCGATTTAAGTCCATAGAAGGAAGTACATAGTATCTAAGTGCATGGTGTTGGACACGAGAAGTCACTGGAACTTAAAGCAAACGAAAGCACATTTTTGAAGGGTGACCCCAATTTTAATTTTGTTGAAATTTTTGCACCAGTAGGTGTTGGTATGCCCGTAAACGTACCTGTGTTACAGGACGGTACCCAACTCAAAGAGGTTAAGGACTTCAAGTACCTAAGAGGAAAGGATCATATGTTGCTAACAGCAAGAAAGGCTTCCTGTCACGCAAAGAACAGCTTGGAATGACGCAATAAAACTTCAATAAATTATGGCAATCCGGTATCTCCCAATTCAACCAAGATGACATTTTCAAGAAACCCGTGTAGAGACTATCCTGTTTAGGGATCTGAGACCTAGAACTGAAGAATAGGTTACAGAATAGACATGGTTTGGCACCACACCCAGGCTCCTTATGATGAGTGCAAAATGTCCCGGCGCTGAGCACAAGACCAAGGCCACTGGCCAATGCCACTCCATATTGCATTCTTCGTGGCCCAGAGCCACAAGATTGCAGGTCATGTTGTTGGAGGTGACCATGTCCAAATAAGGTCGTCGCCCCTTGAAACCCAGTCTAAATGCCCCAGAAACCCATACTGAAAGTCTAAAAATCCTTTAGGGGAACATTGTTAAAAAGGGGATAAAAATTAGTAAATAGGTAAATGTAAAATTAGCGTCAAATTGGTTTAAATGTGCATCAATGTATTTGTCTTGTTATACGGATTAAAAAAGGATTGTTTGTCGAGGTTCAACTGGTAGTTACACGAGTATAGCGCTAATAAGACACTGTGCCCATTGAAAGATTTTTTCAAAATTCGTATTTTGCATGTTTGTAAAGCTTTTATAATACATTTAGACCTCACCTGAAATTATTAAGACCAAATCAGAACACTTATGGGTAAACAGAAACGATTTTATTATAATTAATGTTTCCGGCGAACATTAATTCAGCAGACGGACGGAAACAATGGCCGTTTAAACACAAGAAAACGCACGCCGTATGCATGGTTTCCCACGGCATGCACCCTGTTTGACCGGTCTGTGACCTTGTGGTTTAATATCACTGAGCGAGTTATGATATTCATGTAATATACAAAATTTTGTTGGTTAAAGTTATGGAAAAAGATTAAAAGTTATCTTAAGCCTACAAATACCTGGGGAGGTCTTTTAAAGGCACTATCAGTGTTTGACTCAAACAAACGAAAAAAATCATCAAAAAATCAGATTTTTGCAGCTCTGTAACGGAGTATATAGTTGTCCTAACATACCTTAAAACGATACGACCAAAAGCAGCCTAATAAGGACAAAATCGGGTTATTAGCTCATACTGTCCGTGGGTGACCACTTACTACAACAATAACTGAATGGAGATTTACATATTCTTTGACGACGGCCGTTTTTCTTCTCTTTTCTATTCCGTTTTTCAGTGGAAAAAAATAGCTGATGAGAATTCTGAAAGATTGTTCTTACACTTTTAAGCTAGTCTGAAAATGTCAAATATTTGACTCTTTCGCGTAGATCCACTGAAGTCCTTTAACTCTATTCAACGTCCCTATTGTTTTTGAGTATGTTATTTTTTATGTGTAAAATGTATGACTCTATTATTTACAATGGCTTAAACTATCATTGAGAACAAATTGAAGAAATTTCATATTTTGTGAAAAGGTGCCAGGGGCCGCCTTTAAGGTTCAAGATCATGCCCTGGGGTAAAAATTACCCAGTGCTCATATTTTGTGAACCCCCGGTGTGAAAGCAGATATAGTTCCGAGTGGGAGCCCATAGTCCGCCCCAGGGACCCTTAGACGATACCGGAATAAAGCCTGAAACTAATGTTGCGTGAAGAGTCAAATGAATCGATTGCCCTCCTATGTTCACCATTGTTCCAAGACCAATGAGGACGCCGGAAGAATTAATTATTCTTACACCGGTTAAAGTGAATGCTCTGCTCCATACTGAAACAGAAAGTGGATGTTAACTCTTTTGGTAACGGCTCTGTGTGCAATTTGGGTCAAGTCTTGGTGACTCCCATATAGACCATGTAGATCTTTGTTAGATTTTTGCCTGTTTGTGCAACCAAATCAACACACCGTAAAATGGACGCTTTTGATCTAGGAGGAAAGAACAATTTAACACTTAGTTTCAACAAAATTATGGGATCAGTGGATATTTTTATCCCCAGGATGACATTGAACCTTGGGCTAAACTGGTGTAACTAACAGTCAGAACCAGAAATTTTATAAACACAGAAAATGAATTGATGTACATTTAAACCACAATTTGGCCTGATTTCAAAATTTACGTTGTACTAATATTACCCCCTTATTTTACAATGTTCCCGTACAGAGATTTTGTTAGGGACTTTCAGTATAGTGTTCTGGTGGCCTTATCAAAATTAATGGTCATGAAATAACATTTCTGTTGCAATTAGTTCAAGTTTCTAGTATAACACTAGTTTTGCCTGGAGAGTGTAGGTGTTGACAGTAAAAAAGCCTTTGAGATACGTAAGAAATTCACACATGGATTGCCAGCCTACCTCCAAAAATTTAAAAGGCGTGCAAAATGGCATCTTTTGAACACATAATATGGCGGTTAAAGTTGGTGGTGAATTAGTGTCTAAGTAAGGTTTTATAGTTTTGAACACATTTCTATTCATTTTTTTATTTAATTTTCTTTTCATTTACAGATCCGAGGTGTAATTTTCCGTCTCGTATGACACGTTTCTTATTAGCATCACTTTATGCTCAATATGTTCGGTAAGTGTATCAGCAATGGAAACCATCTCTATCGCAGAATCTGCAGCAATTTGACCCAAATTAACAAATCATCGAGGCTACATTCACTCCAAAAATATGTCTGTCGCAAATTGCAAATTTTCGAGTACATACGAATATCCTCAGAATCCAAAATAGCAATTTATAAGTCACGGGCGATAGGAGTATTAGTAACAATGTGTGTCCCTGTTTAAGCAGGAAGGGGGTAGTAACAAAATAATTATCTGGCAAATGTGGTTGATTCAAGATTTACTCTATCTGCAAGTTCAAGCTGGCACTGTTTTTCCCATGAGGGCAAGTCTTTATAATGTATTTTACCAGAAAATGTCCAATATCCAGATTCAAACTGATATTTGCTTTTTAAACCAATGAGAAAAATCCTCTGTACTACGATGAGGAAAATAAAATATGTGACAACAAAGGCAATTTGAAGATATCAAATTGTTATTGGTTGATGTTTCTGAAATGATTAACACTTAAATCTGCATACAGGGGTTGCTTACTTCCGTAAATAACCACGTTCCTAAGGAGTGTTAGATCAAATCCACCCAAATGTTAGAAGGCTTCAAAGACATCAACAATAAAGAAATAAAAACTGAAGAAGTTGTTCAGTAAGCAATTAGAGGGCAAAACATTGATTTAATTTTGCGTCAGAGAATGTGCGAAAAAACACTAATTTGTTCTTGTCATTGTTCTACGGCATGTTCACCTTGACTTTTGCTGATTGCTAATTGGTGAAGAATGAACTCTATTTACCATGTTAAGAACAAACATAAAGGTCTCATGCCATTTTATATTTGTAGGTTTACTTGCTATAATTGACCAGAGTTCCTACAGTAAATTGCTACCAGATGTATATAAAATATTATGGACCCCAATGGCCTACTATACTGCAAGATTTTGAATTATTTACTTGTTTAGTCACTGGTGTTGCATTATGAAAATCAGAAAATCACAGTAACTTAATAACGATTTGTCATTTTTGTCATGGCACTTCCGTTAGTGCTAAGGGGGGCTCATAGGGACCCATGCTATTAACGCAAAAACGACGCAAGGATTTGAATTTTTTGGCACCAAGGCAAGCGCAACCCTAAAGTTAGACGAATACAAAAATTAAACCCAAATATATTGCAGCGTAAAAATAGCCGGATAAAAAAAATGGATATCATAGGAGCCCCCCTTCCATTATGCAGTTAAGGTTAAGGTTGATTGTGTTGGTTTGATTTATCGAGCTTCAGATGCTATGGTGTTTGTGCCAAATAGCCATAGTATAAGATGATAACGTAATGTTGGTAACTTGCAAAAGGTAAGACGTTAACTTGACTCTAGATTAGTGGTCGAACAAGTCCCCTTTACGAAGCCGATTATGTCAGAACCGGGAACAATGGACAAAATATGTGCTCCTCAAAATTCCCTTTTAGGAAAGTACTTACAGTTTCCTAACGTCTCCAGCCAGTAGTAAAGCCAAGTAGCAATTCTATGAATAGTAACTATGTCGAATTGTTAGGTAACACGCGACCCAAATGCAATGAAATACTTACTCAGTTACTGGACCCGCTGCTCTCACGATGATCAATGAGAGTGCAAAAGTTCCCGTCCGAGCACAAACCAAGGCATGGCCATGCACTCCATATTCATTCTCTGTGGCCCAGCGCCCAGCAACGATTTGCAGGTCATGTGTTGGAGGTTCCCATGTCCCAATAATGTTCGTCGCCCCTTTAACACCTGTCTTATGCCCCAGAACAACATACTGAAAGTCCTAAAAATCCCTCTAGGGGGAACATTGTACATAAGGGGATAAATTAGTAATAGGTAAATTTAAAATTAGGTCAAATTGTTTTAATTATGTGGCATCAATGTATTTTTGTCTGTCACGTAATAAAAGGATATGTTTGTCGAGGTTCTAATGTTAGTTACACGAGTATGCGCTATTAGAGACACTGGCACAGTTGAAGATTTTCAAAATCGATATTATTTTTGCATGTTTGTAAAAAAGCTTTTTATATAAATTAGACTCAACCTGAAAAATGATTAAGAGCATATCAGCGTCCTTATGGTAAACAGAACGATTTTTATAATTCCTGTTTCCGGCGACAATTAATTCACAGACGACGGATGGCGTTCACACAGAAACCACGCCGTATGCATGTTCACCACGCTGCACCTGGTTGAACCCGGTCTGTGACCTTTGTGGTTTTTAATATCAATGAGCCGAGTCTATGATTTCATGTAATATACAAATTTGTTGGTTAAAGTTTTGAAAACTTAAAAGTTATAAAGCCTACCAATTAACCTGGATGTCTTTAAAGGCACTAGCATTGATTTGCTCAAACAAATCGAAAAACATCATCAAAATCAGATTTTTTGCAGCTCTGTAACGAGTATATAGTTGTCCTAACTACCTTTTTTACAACTGATACGACCAAAAGCGCCTATAAGACAAAATCGGGTATTTAGTCATACTTCGCGTGCGGACACTTACTACAAACACATAACTGAATGGATATTCAATCTTTGAATACTGCCGTTTTTTTTTTTTCTTCCTTTTCTATCCTTTTTCAGTTGGAAAAAAAGCTTATGGAGAATTCTGCAGACTGTCTACACTTTTAATGCTATTCCTGCAAATTTCAAATATTTTGACTCTTTTCGGGCAGATCACTGATAGTGCCTTTTACCTCGTCTTAACGATAACTCCCCTATCTGTTTTTTTGAGTATGTTATTTTTATGTTAAATTTTTCTTTTTTTAAATTTTTCTCTATTCTTCCAATGGCTAACTATCATTTGAAACAAATGAAGAATTTCATATGTTGTGAACATGTGCCAGTGCGCTTTAAGGTTCAAGATCATCCTGGGGTAAAAATTACCCAGTGCTCATATTTTGTTGAACCGCGGTGGAAAGCAGATATAGTCCGTGGGAGCCATAGTCCGGGGGCCCCATAGACGATAACGGAATAAAGCCTGTCATCATGTTGCGTGAGATTCAAATGAATCGATTGCCCTAATGTTCACCCTTGTTTCCCGGACATGAGTACGCGGGCCGGAGATAATTACGTCTAACAAAAACCGGTTCAAGTGTGATTCCTCTGTCATACTGAAACAGAATATGGAACTTAAACTCTTTGGTACGGCGTTCTGTGTGCAAAATTCTGGTCAAGTCTTGGTTACTCCATATGAACCATGTAGATCTTTGTTATATTTTGCCTGTTTGGTGCAACCAAGGCCACACACCGTAAAAGAGTACGCTTTTGGATCCTGGAGAAAGACATGAACACGAGTTTTTCATAAAAATCCGAGCAGTGGATATTTTTTTACCCCAGGATGACATTGACCTTAGGGCTACACTCGTGGAACTAACATCAGAACCGATAATTCTTATTAACAAGACAATGAATTGATTGTACATTTAACAATTTGGCCTGATTTCAAATTTCCTTTGTACTAATATTACCCCCTTATTTTACAATGTTCCCGTACAGAGATTTGTTAGGACTTTCAGTCCTATGTTCTGGTGGCCTTATCACATTAATGTCATGAAAAGAAATTCTGTTGCATTGGTTTTTCCAAGTTTCTAGAGTATAAAATGTCTAGTTGTGCCTGGAGTATGTATGTTGGTTTGACAGTAAAAAGAATCTTTGAGATACGTAGAAATTCCCACATGGCTGCCAAGCCTACCGCAAAATTTAAATGGCGTGCAAAATGGGCATCTTTTGAACATACTATGGGCGTTAAAGTTGGTTGTGATATTAGTGTCTAAGTACATGTTTTATATGTTTTTGACACCTTTATCTATTCATTTTTTTTATTAATTTTCTTCTTTTATTTCCAGATCACGTAGGTGTAATTTTCGTCCCCGATCTCGGTATGACCGTTTTCCTTATAGCATCACTTTAATGCTCTAATATTGTTCGGTAAGTGGATCAAGCATGGCACACATCCTATCGCAGAATTCTGCAGCAATGACAAATAACAATCATCGAGGCTAAATTCACTGCCAAAATATGTCTGTCGCAAATGATGTCAATTAGAACTACTACGAATATCCCTCCGAATCCAAAATTAGCATTTATTAACTGTCACGGGCGATAGGAGTATTATTACAATTTGTGCTCCTTTTTTTTTATTAATCATGACAGGGGTGTACAAATAATTAATCTGGCAAATTTTGTTGATTCAAGATTTACTCTATCTGCAGTTTCAAATGGCTGGCACTGTTTTTCCCATGAGGCAAGTCTTTTTATTCTGTATTATCCCAGAAAAATTCCAAATCCAGATTCAACTATATTTGCTTTTTTAACCAATGAGAAATCATCTGACTTACGAGAGGAAAATAAATATGTGACAACCAACAGCCATTGAAGAATATCACAAATTGTTTTGTGATTTTCTCTGAATGTGTAACACTTAACTGCATAAGGGGTTTGCACTTCCGTTAATTATAACCACATTCCCTAAAGGATTGTTAGTAGATGAAATCCACCACTGATTAGAAGCTTCAAAGACATCAACATAAGAAATAAAAACTGAAGAAAGTTGTGTGTTTCAGTAAGAAAAATAGGGCAAAACATTGATTTTAAATTTTGGCGTCAAATGGTTGCGAAAAAACACTAATTTGTTTTTCTCTTCTGCATTTTCTACGGCATTGCATCGCACCTAGACTTGTGCTTATTGCTTTAATTTGGTGAAGAATGAACTATATTTACATATTAAGCACAAACATAAATGTCTCACTTGCCATTTATATTTGTTAGGTTTACTTGTATAATTGTACCATAGGTTCCTACAGTCAAACTTCTACATGATGATATAACTTTATTGACCCCAATGGCCTACTATACTTTGCAAGAATGTTTAATTATTTACTTTGTTTAATGTCATAGGTGTATGCATTATAAAATCAGAATCACATTGTAACTCCTAATAAGCTTTTTCATTTTGGTCATGGGCACGTCTCCGTTATGCATAAGGGGGGCTCCTCAGGGACCCCTGCTAAACCTGGCAAAACGACGCAATGGATTTGGAATTTTTTTTGCACCAATGCAAAGCGCAACTAAAATTAGACGAATACAAAAAATAAAACCAAATATATTGCCACGTTAAAAATCGCCCCGGCTAAAAAACTGGTTACCTAGGAGCCCCCCCTTCCATATGCAGGTACGTGTTAGGTTGGATTTGTTGGTTGTTTGATTTATTAGAGCTTTCCGCTCTATGGTTATTTGTGCCAAATAGTCCCTAGTATAAGATGATACGTAATGTTGGGTACTTTGCAACAGGACACGTTTTACCACCTTGCTCTAAGCTAGTGGTCGACAAGTACCCTTTACGAGAAGCGATATTTCAGAACGTGAACAATGGACCAACTTATGTGCTCTTCAAAATTCTTTTTAGAAAGTACTTACAGTTTCCTAAACGCCTCCAGCGACAGTAGTAAGCCCAAAGTAGCAATTCCTATGAATAGTAACTATGTCCGAATTGTTAGGGTACCACACGCGCCGAAAATGCAATGGAAATACTTACTCAAGGTATTGGCCACTCTGCAGTCTCACGATGATCAATGTGGTTGCTACTGCTTTCGTTTACCCTCCGAGGAACGCGCGGTCAAAATTTGCATTTGAATGTTGAGCATATGCAAATCGTAATCTTTGCTGTGCAGAGTTAAAATTAGTATCCAGGCACGCTGGCACAAGAGTTGCGATTTCAGGCGCGCCATTGGAAATACACTTTTTTTTTTTCCAAAACAGAAATTTGGAAAATTAGAGTACAACATCGTGCTAAATTCTTTTAAATCTTACCGTAACACTCATTACTGAAAATCTTGGTACTTGATAAATCCCACGCGCTGGCGTCTCGACTCTCGTGTACAGAAAATGATTACACTTCTGAAGCTAGACTGCTAAAAAGCTGTGCATGTCATTGTCTTAGAACAGTGAGTTGCTTGGTGACCGATTCATATGCTGGCCCTTCTTTTAGTCTGCAATATTCGCAATCACCTAAAGCTCCAAACAGAGCATGATAAACGAACGTGAAAATTGCCAGTGGGGATCGGCGGCCTGTCGCAGCCGATAGCCATATTACCTGACCTCTATACAGGTCAGTGGCCATAGAGGTTTGTTTCCAGATTAGACCTTCAAGAGATGTAAACACATGGCAGCTGCTGCCATAGAATCCTGGATAGAAGCCGACGAAAACTGCTGATTTTTCCCGTCAACGTAAGTGATCGCATTGATCGTAAACCCCAAAGTGCCTTAGTTTTAACTTAATCCCTATGATATGCTAATTGGGCATATGTGGGTACCAAACGTCTACAGGCATTATGCATTGGAAATGTACTTAAGATTTGTCGCTGGCCTACAATATTGTCCGCAACCCAAGTAGTAGCCCTATGGGGATACAACCCGGTTGCGGTACCGACTACTCTAAGCCACCCGCGTATCTTAATAGACACCACTACCTTGTCACGCATACTGTTCTCCCACCACCCGTCGCGGTTAAATGGGTTCAGAAATGGAATCATACCGCTTAAAGCAATATTAATCACTTTTTTGAGAGCGCTCCCCAATTTTTCAAAAATTTTGGAGATTTTTACCCGGTTTTGCATTGGTAACTGGCTAGTAAACTCTTCCTGTGAATGGTTAAGCTCAAAATGTCTGTGTCCAAACGAGGAATTTTGTACTAAGATAATTAATTATCGGGAATCCCCTATAATAATTCAACGCTTCTGGAAACAGCCTTCCGATGTGAAATAGCCGGGAACTAGCGCCATGGACGTGTCTTACGCCTCTCCTTAGTTTTTTTAATAGGTTCAGGCAAGTCAGTTAGAGGTTTATTTTTCTCGAGGTGAACCCTATTTCATTATGGACGGACATAAACGTAAGCATTTCCAGCTCTGCGTTAAGTACAATCTGGGATCCCATTTTTAATTTTGTGATAAATACGCAGTTTTCAGCATTCTCGGTCGCAGGTATAGTTTTCCTAGACAATTACCAACGTAACTGTTGGCAAAAATATCAAATTTCGAATTTGGGGGCGCTCTTCAAAAAATTTTTCATTATTGCTCTTAATTGCCCATATTTGGGGTTTATATTATTTGATTTTACGGTTTTCTTCTCTATCCCTATCACAGCGGTTCCCGTCGTGTCACAGTGGCGTAGCCTACCTGACTGTCGGGGGGAAGGGGGAAATGACTCAAGAGATTTCCCGATTCCTGTACTTGCGTGGGGATAATTGTATGTACGAGGGGTGGGGTCCTAGGGGCGAGCTTCCCGTTAGGTCCTGGGTTTTGCCATTAGAAGCTATATAAAAATTAGTGTTTCACAGAGTCACAAATTCCCCGTTTCTTCTTGTTTGTCCTTTCCCTTCGCTTCTTCCCCCTTGCTCTTCTTCCCTATTTTCTTCTCTTTTTCTTTCTTTTTCCTTCCTATTTTTTGCTCCTCTTCCCGATTTTATTGTGTGTGTGTGTGTGTATGTGGGGGGGGGGGCGCTTGCCCCCGCCCCGCCATCCATTGGCTACTCCACATGGTAGTGCGCCGTAAATGGGTAATTTTAGTGACTTTTTCATTTGAATCACAAAAGGGGCCCCCAACTTTTAGGGGTCATGAAATTTTTAGCCTGCTTCCAGGGAACCAGCATGGTTAGTTAGTGCATTTTAGATTATTTAAAGATCGCCACATTTACCCTTACCATTAGCCCTATAAAAATTGAATAAAAAATATTTTCCTTCACCGACATGTGCTCTATAAAGTGAATAAAAAAATGTTCAATTGCACCCAGGGCATTTTTGACCCTTCCCCAAATGAAACAAAAACAACACATCAATGGGGAATAGATCCCAGTTGAGACACAGATATACCAATAGCTCTGTGCACGTACAAAGGTCATGACCGATTTAGATGTGGAGATAATACACACTTTAAAAATGGCATGGGCATATTATTTGCACTTTTGGTCGTATCAATCACTGTAAAAAAAACACGTTTTTTTAACGTAGCATACCGGAATCCCAGCTCCATTATTTTTACAGTTAACATAAACGGTGCTCGTAGAAAGCAAATTACTACTCAAATTAAAGAGATTCTTGAGCCATTTTTTTATGACTGTAAACACTAATCCTTTGAGAACTAACGGCGACTAAGGTCGCCGATCAAAATTACGACATGTCAATTTTGGCTTAAACAATATAAAAGTCTTCATTTTTCCTGGGGCACATTCAGAATTAGCATGGAAAATGTATAGAAATGAGTCGAACCAAGCCTATAGGCCTTGTTGTTTTTTGTTAGATGGCTTGCAGATCACCTGCAACATTTGGAAGGCCACCTCAAAGCTACTGAATTATGCGTACAAACTGTATAACAAAACTGGCAGTTCCCAAAGGGTTAACAAACGCACTGATTGGCTTGCCATTTTGCAGCATGAATGGCGCTGTTTCATCGACCAATTTTTCATAGACCCAGACACAGTTTGTAAATTGAATAAATTTAGGCATTTCAAGTTCCACCAACTCCACCCAACAACAAAAGGTCTCAGACACCCATAACAAAATAAAGGCTTAGGTTTTTTTTTTTTTTTTTTTTTATAAGTTCTAAATCGACCTTCTTATAATGATTTTCAAGATCAAAATTGAAATTCAATTTTTATGGTCAAACAATTTCCTTGCGAAAAAGCCATCTAAAAAGTATGTTTTTCCTATACCAGCACCCAGTAAAAAGGCTATTTTGAACGCTTCAAGGCTCCATACCGGAGTGCCAACGGTTCCTAATTCACACCAGATGATTATCGGCTCGTGTACAATATAATGGGTCAAAAAAGTTTGACGTGTTTTTTAATAACCCCAAATTACGATCTCAGCTGGCCTATAAGATGGTCCACAGTAAAAACGCAAATTTTTTTTTGGCTCGGATGAACTACAAACCACCTAAAATGAGCTAAAATGAGTTTTTTTTTTTTTTTTTTTTCTTTTGCACCGACCGACCTACGATGTCAATTCCAGTAGATGTAAGAAATATATGATCTATTGTCTGTAAAAAACCACTTTTTTGTTAGATTTTGCTCGACCGAACCTGCTATGTCACTAGAATTAAGAAATTATGGATCAATTTCTGTAAAACACTTTTTTGTTAGATTTTGCATCGGCCGACCTGCTATGTCAGTAAGATAGTAAGAAATATGGATCAATTTCTGAAAAACACTTTTTGTTAGTTTTTGCAATCGACCGACCTGCTATGTCATAAGATAGTAAGAAGTATATGGATCAATTTCGTAAAAAACCTTTTTTGTTAGATTTTGCATCGACCGACTGCTATGTCAGTAAGATAGTAAGAAATATATGGATCAATTCTGTACAAACGCTTTTTTTGTTAGATTTTTGCATCGACCGACCTGCTATGTCAATAAGAATAGTAATAATATATTATCAATTTTCTGTAAAACGCTTTTTTTTGTTAGATTTTTTTTTTGTCATCGACCGACCTGCTATTGTCAGTAAGCTAGTAAGAAATATATGGATCAATTTCTGTAAAAACCTTTTTGTTAGATTTTGCATCGACTCGCCCCTGCTATGTCAGTAAGATAGTAAGAATATATGGAAATCAA
This sequence comes from Ophioderma brevispina, assembly GCA_023653785.1. Classification (NCBI taxonomy): domain Eukaryota; kingdom Metazoa; phylum Echinodermata; class Ophiuroidea; order Amphilepidida; family Ophiodermatidae; genus Ophioderma; species Ophioderma brevispina. The sequence continues at coordinate 5,274 of JAMKCH010070446.1, read as the reverse complement.
TTTTGTCAAAAAACACTTTTTGTTAGATTTTGCATCGACCAGACCTGCTATGTCAGTAAGATAGTAAGAAAAATGGATCAATTTCTGGAAAAAACACGCACAAACACAGAGCAACAACGCACATTTACACAAGCGAAAATAATCAAGAAAAATGGGGAAAAAAAAAAAAAGGAGGAAAGAAAAACACGACACCGGGCATTCGTCTACGACAGATGCCGTCGATTGCCGTGCAAAATCAATGTAAAGATTGTCAGAATCATCAGTGCGCCCTCCCAATCTCAGGTTAATCCTTGAGAAATAACGGCGACTAAAGTCGCGGATCAAAATGAACTACATGTCAATTTCGGCTTAAAAAAAATATAAAAAGTCTTCATTTTCCGCGGCAAGTCGAATTAGCATGGAAACATGTATAGAAATTGCGTCTTTCTTTGTTAAACGCAAACAAGCTATAGGCCTTGTTGGTGTTTTAGATGGTTTCCAGATCACCTGCAAAAACATTTGGAAGGCCACCTCTAAAGCTACTGAATTATGCGTTACAAACGTATACAAAACCGGCCAGTTCCCAAAGGGTTAACGAAAAAGCATCTGAGTTGGCTTGAATTTGCGCATGAAGGCGGCTGTCATCGGCCAATTTTCAGAGACCCAGGACACAGTTTGTAAATTTAATAAATTTAGGCAATTTCAAGGTTCCACGCACCAAAAAACAAAAGGTTAGAACACCATAACAAAAATCAAAGGCTTAGGTTTTTTTTTTTTTTTTTTTTTTTTATAAGTTATAAATCGTTCCTTCTGCATATAATTTTTCAAGTCAAAATTGAAATTCAATGTTTTCAAAAATTTTCTTGAGAAAAAAGCCTCTAAAGGTATGTATTTCCTATACCAGCACACAGTAAAGGCTATGTGACCGATTCCAGGCTCCATACCGGGTGCCAACGGGTTCGAAATTCACAACCAGATGATTATCGGTAGTGTCCACTAGAAATGGGTCAAAAAAGTTTGACGTGTTTTTAACCCCAATTACGATCTCAGCTGGGCTATAAGATGGGTTACACGAGTAAAACGAAACTTTTGGGGTGGGGGGTGGGGGGGGGGGGGGGGGGGGTTGGGGGGGGGGGGGGGGGGGGGGGGGGTGGGGGGGGGGGGGGCGGGGGGGGGCCTCGGATGACACTCAAACAATCTAAAAATGAGACTAAAAGGTTTGTTTTTTTTTTCCATTTGCACCGACCGACCTAACGTCTTTTCTTTTTTTTTTTTTGTGTCATATGCAGTAAGATAGTAACGAAATAGAAGGATATAGTTTCTGTAAAAAAAACTGTTTTGTTAGATTTTGCATGACCGACCTGCTATGTCAATAAGATAGTAAGATTATGGATCAATTCTGTAAAAAACACTTGTTTGTAGATTTTGCATCGACTGACTGCCTATGTCAGTAAGAGAGTAAGAAATCCTATGGATCAACTTCTGTAAAAAACCTTTTTGGTAGATTTTGCATCTGAACGACCTGCTATGTCAGAAATAGTAAAAATATATGATCAATGTCTGTAAAAACACTTTTGTGTTAGATTTTGCATCGGACCGACTGCTATGTCAGTAAGATAGTAAGAAATATATGGATCATTTTCTTTAAAAACGCTTTTGTTAGATTTGATCGACCGACCTGCGTATGTCAGTAAGATAGTAGAAATATATGACAATTTCTGTAAAACACTTTGGTTAGATTTTGATTCACCAGCTATGTCAGTAAGATAGTAAGAAAGTATAGGGATCAATTTCTGTAAAACGCTTTTTGTTAGATTTGCATCGACCGACCGGCTATGTCAGTAAGATAGTAACGAAAATATTAGGATCAATTTCGTAAATAACACTTTTTGTTTAGATTTTGCATCGCTCGACCTGCTATGTCAGTAAGAGAGTAAGAAATATATGATCAATTTTGTAAAAACACTTTTGGTTAGATTTTGAGCGACAGACCTGCTATGTACAGTAAGATAGTAAGAAATCTATGGATCAATTCTGTAAAAAACACGCACAAACACACAGAGCAACAACGCCACACTTACAAAAGCGAAAATAAAATCAGGCAAATGGGAAAAAGGAAGAAAAACACGCACACCCGCGCATTTGTATACGACATAGTGGCAGTCGATTGCGGGCAAAAATCAATGGAATTTGTCAGAATCATCAGTGCGCCCTCCCTAATCTTCATGGGTTAATCCTTTGAGAAATAACGGCGACTAAAAGTCCGCCGAGCAAAATTACTACATGTCAATTTGGAGGTTAAAAAAATATAAAAAGTCTTCATTTCCGGGCACATCAGAATTAGCATGAAAATGAATAGAAATGAGTCGAAACAAGCCTAGGCCTTGGGGTTTAGATGGCTTTCAGACACTAACATTGGAAGGCCACCTCTAAAGCTATAGAATATGCGTTACAAAACGTATACAAAACTGGCCAGTCCCCCCCCCCCCCCCCAGGGGGTTAACACAAAAAAAAAAACAAAAAAAAAAAAAAAAAAAAAAAAAAAAAAAAAAAAAAAAAAAAAAAAAAAAAAAAAAAAAAAAAAAAAAAATAAAAAAAAAAAAAAAAAAAAAACAAAACAAAAAATAACGAAAAGCATCTGAGTTGGCTTGAATTTCCAGCATGAAGGCGCTGTTAACTTCGGACCAATTTGCAGAAAACAATAGACCCAGGACACAGTTTGAACTTAATAAATTTAGGAAATTTCAACGGTCCACGCACCAACAACAAAAGGTTCTCAAGAAACACCATAGGACAAAAATTAAAGGTTATGGTGTTTTTTTTTTTTTTTGATAAGTTATAAATCGTACCTTGATATGATTTGTCAAGTCAAAATTGAAATGTCAATGTTTTGCAAACAATGTTCTTGAAAAAGCGCATCTAAGGTGAGGTATCTATCCAGCACACAGTAAAGGCTATTTTGGACGCTCCAGGCTCCATACGGAGTGCCAAAAAAAACCGCGGGGGGGGGTTCTAAATTCCCACCAGATGATATCGGGTCGTGTCCACAAGAAATGGGTCAAAAAGTTGTACGTTTTAAACAAAAAAACCCCCAAAGTTACGATCTCAAGGCTGGCCTATAAACGATGGGTTCCACGTCAAACGAAAATTTTTTTTTGGCTCGGATGAACTACCAACAAACCCTAAAAGAGCTAAAAGTGAGTGTGTTTTTTTTTTTGGTCATTTTGACCGGACCGACCTACTATGTCAATGTCAGTTAAGATAGTATAATAAGAAATATAAGGAATATATTCTGTAAACAAACACTTTTTAGAGTTTGCATCGACCGACTGATTAGTCAAATAAGATAGTAAGAAAATTATGGATCAATTCGTAAAAAAACCTTTTTTTGTTAGATTTGCATGACCGACCGGATATGTCAGTAAGAGATTAAGAAATATATGGATCAATTCGTAAAAACACTTTTTGTTAGATTTGCAGCGACCGACCTGCTATGTCAGTAAGATAGTAAAGGAAAATAGATGATCATTTCTGTAAAAACACTTTTGTAGATTTGCATCGACCGACTGTCTGTCAGTAGGATAGTAAGAAATATAGTTATCAATTCTGTAAAAACGTTTTTTGTTTAGAGTTGCACCGACCGACTGCTATGTCAGTAAGATAGTAAGAAAATATATGGATCAATTCTGTACAACACGTGTTGTAGATTTGCATCGAACCGACCTGCTATGTCAGTGAAGATAGTAATGAAATTATGGATCAATTTCTGTAAAACACTTTTTTAGATTTGGCATCGACCGACCTGCTATGGATCAGTAAGACAGTAAGAAATATATGGATCAATTCTGTAAACAACACTTTGTTGTTAGATTTGCTCGACGGACCTGCTATGTCAGTAAGAGAGTAAGAAATATATGGATCAATTTCGAAAAACACTTTTTTGTTAGATTTTGCATCGACCGACCTGCTATGCAAGTAAGATAGTAAGAAATAATGGCTCAATTCTGTAAAAAACCGCACAAACACACAGTCAACAACGCACACTTACACAGCGAAAATAAAATCAAGCAAATGGGAAAAAAGGAAAGAAATTAATTTTTAATCAAATGCTTTTTTGGTGATATACTTCCATGCAGTCGATTGACGTGCAAATCAATGTAAAATATGTCAGATCATGCAGTGCGCCCTCCATAATCTCAGGTTAATATTTTGAGAACTAACGGCGACTAAATCCTCCGATCAAATAACTACTACCTGTCCAATTTTGGCTTAAATAGAAAAAGTCTCATTTTCCGGGGCACATCAGATTATCAGGGAAAATTATAGAATGAGTCGAAACAAGCCTATAGCCTTGTTGTGTTTTAGATCTTTCCATGATCACCTGCAAACTTTGGAAGGCCACCGATCTAAAGCTAGACTGAATTATGCGTTACAAACGTATACAAAACCTGGCCATTTCCCAAAGGGTTAACGAAAGCATCTGAGTTTGCTTTTGCATTGCAGCATGAAGGCGTGTTCAATCGGACCAATTTTTTTCAGTAGACCCAGGCCCCGTTTGTAAAGTTATAATTTAGGCCATTTCAAGGTTCCACGCCACAAACAACAAAAGGGCCTCCATAACACCATAAACAAACATAAGGCTTAGTTTAGTTTTGTTTTTTTTTTTTTTAAATTGAGCGTTTTTTTTTTTATAAGTTTATAATCGTACCTTCTGATAATGAATTTTTTCAAGTCAAAATTGAAATTCAATGGGTTTTTGGTCAAAAACATTTTCTTGAGAAAAGCCCATCTAAAGGGAATGTATTTTCCTATACCAGCACACATCAAAGGCTATTTTTGGAACGCTTCCAGGCGCCAGACCGGAGTGCCCACTGTTCTAAATTCACACCATATGATTATCGGGTCGGGTCCAATAGAAATGGGTCAAAAAAAGTTTGGACGGTGTTTTTAAAGACCCCAAATTGACGATCTCAGCTGGCCTATAAAGGATGGGTTCCACTAGTAAAACGAAAATTTTTTTTTGGCTCGGATGACTACAAACAACCTAAAATGAGCTAAAATAGTTGTTTTTTTTTTTTTTCATTTTGCACCGACGACCTCCTATGTCAATGTCAGTAAGATAGTAAGAAATATAAGGACTATTTCGTAAAAAAACACTTTTTTGTTAGATTTTGTGCATCGACCGACCCGACCTGCTATGTCAGTAAGATAGTAAAAATATTGGGATATCATTTCTGTAAAACCTTTTTTGTTAGATTTTGCAGCGAACCGTACCTGCTTTGTCAGTAAGATAGT
>JAMKCH010070443.1:0-145075 GCA_023653785.1 Ophioderma brevispina | reverse complement strand
ATAGTTTTGCAGCACATATGCACAACGTCTAAAGCAAGGCAATTGAAACGGTCGCGGCTCCGGTACCGGATATTCCCACTCGCCCACTCACTGATTATTATAAACGCGCACGTGACTTCAAATTCCGGTCCCTGTTCAGGCTCGTCCAATGACTCGTGCGGAAGTTTTCGCCGGATGAATGAAGATTGGCCGCCACCGCCTGCTGTCAGTTCAAATAAAGAAAATAGAACATACGCCCAATTGGCGCAAAATGTGTAAAAACTGAATCCCCAAGTTAAGCTTTAATTTAACAGGGGTTACACCTTCTATCATTTCAAATAAAGAAAAAAATAGCAAACGCCCATTGGTGCCCCCAAAAGTGTTTAAAACTGAACCCCAAGTATAAGCTTTAAATTTAACATAGTTACGTAACTTCGTCATTTCAAATAAAGAAAATAGAAAAACGCCCAATTGGGCGCAAAATGTGATTAAACTGAATCCCAAAGTTATAAGGTTTATGAACATAGGTTACACCTTCTGTCATTTCAAATAAAGAAAATAGAAAAACGCAATTGGGAGCAAAATGTGTTAAAACTGAATCCCCAAGTTAAAGCTTTAATTTAACATAGGTACACCTTCCTGTCATTTCACATAACGAAAATAAAAAAACGCCCAATTGGGCGCAAAATGAATCCCCAAGTTAAGCTGTTTAATTAATGTAGGGTGTTACACCTTCCTGTCTTTCAAATAAAGATTGTACCTAAAATTCGTCTAATATCACACAATACATGGTAAAAGCTTCAATCATTGCGTAGTATAACTCTAAGTGGCCTGATCATTTTCTTATAACTCTCCTAGTTTTACTCACCCTTTATCTAGCCCTGCCACAACGTTGTACCAAACTACCATCAAAAAGCAATCTTCACAGAGAATAAAATCAAAGAAATGCTTTTTAAGGCAATTCAAACATGCAATGTTGTTATTCTGTCTGAAATTGCATTCGGTTACACACCCAACACTAAAAACACTCCAAAATTAATAGTAGTACGAGATCCATTTCATAAAAGAAACATTTAATGGATGACTTCAGCTATAGAAATAGACTCCTTCGCAAATTGTGAAGAGCAGTGGTTCTATTGTCGAAAGTGTGAAAAGTACAAGTTTATTATGGTGATTCTTAAAAGTTGGAAGAATGGCCGTAAATAGAATTTTTGGGGGGGGGAAGTGGGAAGGCAGCCCTGTATTTAAAAAAAAAAAAAAACTTTTGCTTCAGGGATAAGTTGTGACAACCGTTCCAAAAGGTGCTATTCAGTTCATTCGAGTACTGATCACAGAGCAGTATCAATTTATCCGGAAATATTTCAAGGCATTAGAATGCAAATTGCACACCAATCCTCACTAGTCTTGTGGTAAGGACAACTCGTCCCATGAAACAATTGGCGCTCAGGTGCGAATTCACCTGCTTCACCCCGGCATCACAACCCCCCACCATTATACTACCAATTTGAACCCCCCCCCTTTATTTTTTTTCAGGTTAAAAGCCAAAAATTCCAAGTCCAAAAAAGTATGAAAAAGGACAATAGATGCCCTTTGGGGGTTTTTAGTGAGGGAGACCTGCGCTCCTGACGCTTGGCATGATTGGTCAAAAACTCCTGTTTTCCTTCATAACTTATACTAATACCCTTAAGGCAAGTTGGTCCCCCGCACTATATCGACCACGCCACGGGTGCCGGCACTATTCGCCTGTTGAGGAGCTCAGCAGATTTTATTCTTTTTCTTTAGATTTTCTTTCTTAAGTATGGCTTGAACATTTTCCACTCTAAGAAACATCCAGTTTTATGCGACAACCACTAAAAACAAGGAAATTCAGACGATTTCATTTTTTTCCCTCACTTCACTAAAATTAACAAAAACAAATGCAATTGTACAGGTTCTACTCTGAAGAAATAATTGAGACATTTTTCAGTTTTCTTTTGTAAATCACTTGTAATTATACCAACTTATGAGACGAGGACAACAAAATGAAACAAGGGGAAACTTCATTTACATACTTGCTTCAAATTTATTAACAAAATACATGGTACACATAACTTCTGTTTTACAAACTTTTAAAAACACCCCATAATTTAAAAAAAAATCCCTCATTAAAAAAAAAGGACTTAAACAGTGAAGAAAACTCTTGCTTTGCATATGCAGCTTAATTTTATGACCCCAATTTGAGCTTTGAAATGAGCTTTAAAGGTGTATTTTGTGATCATAGCACCTTATTTTTGGTTTAAGGTTCACAAGATATCCCTGAGAAAAAGCTTATTCCAAATTTTCAGTTGATTCTGATGGTGCGTTTTAATGTTGTATGCAAATAATAATTGTGGTGTGATCTAGGAAAACCCGCCACATGTCGCACAGGACAGTTTGAAAAAATAAAGAAAATAGCTTAAAATCTGTTATATTGTACGTTATTTTTTTGTCAGATTGTATAAGGCGTAACTTTTGACGTGTGTATCAAAGAAGAAAGAAGTAAACAGTTATGGAAACTTAATATTTCAAACTCTGCAGTGATAGTAAAAACTCAAAATATAAATTTCCCACCATGTGGCGGGTTTTCCCAGATCGCATCATATTTGCATCACGCTGCCCAATAGCTACTGTGTTGTAATTTCTGTCAGAAAATTATGGATTTTTTTTTTTTTTTTTTTTTTAAAAAAACGTCTTCCTATTGGCTGTAATTTCAGCGAGCCGAAATTCATTTCGGCGAGCAGAAATTCATTGCTTTTCATTGGCTGGAATTTCAGCTCGCTGAAAAAAAACGTCTTCCTATTGGCTGTAATTTCAGCGAGCAGAAATTAATTTTGGCGAGGCGAAATGCATTACTTATGAACGAGTTGGCCAGGTTAATTTTGCCTCGCATTAAAAACCGATTCCTGATTGGTTGTAATTTCAGCGAGCTGAAATGAATTTCTGCTCGCAGAAATTAATTTCGGCAAGGTGAAATTAGTTCAAAGATTTCAGCTCGCCAAAAAATGTCCTTTTCATTGGTTAAAACCGGCTCGACTTAATTTTGATTGGATAGAATTTCAGCTCGGTGAAATTAATTTCTGCGAGCAGAAATTAATTTCTGCGAGCAGAAATTGAGCTAGTTATGACTCGTTTGGCCAATGATAATTCTGATGGTGCGTTTTAATGTTGTATGCAAATAATAATTGTGGTGTGATCTAGGAAAACCCGCCACATGTCGCACAGGACAGTTTGAAAAAATAAAGAAAATAGCTTAAAATCTGTTATATTGTACTTTATTTTTTTGTCAGATTGTATAAGGCGTAACTTTTGACGTGTGTATCAAAGAAGAAAGAAGTAAACAGTTATGGAAACTTAATATTTCAAACTCTGCAGTGATAGTAAAAACTCAAAATATAAATTTCCCACCATGTGGCGGGTTTTCCCAGATCGCATCATATTTGCATCACGCTGCCCAATAGCTACTGTGTTGTAATTTCTGTCAGAAAATTATGGATTTCTTCAAAAGCAGATCGATTTACACATGATTAGACACACATACAATGGTTCAGATATAAAGGGGGGCTATTGATCACAAAATGCCACTTTGAACACGTATGACATATCAAATAGTACAGTGGACATGTCATGCGCTTCATTTTTTTCCCTGATAAATCAATACAAATAATTGACAGATACTTGTTAATTCTTTTGAAATCCCTTTAGGACCCTAATTCTAAGAGATTATGACTCACAGGGTACTATATAACACAACCGATTGGGTCACGTCATAGAAACCTTAATAAAGTACATTCAGGATTTTATTTGTTACTGCTGTACACCCAGACACAAACCAAGAGCCTGATAACAAGACAATAGCGGACACACAAATTTAAAGGTGCTTATTCCGATCGTCATTGGGACACCGATTAGACGGAGTAGGTCAATTTTTATATAGAGAAAGGTTAGATTTGCTTTATTGTGCCTGAAATTTCAGTCTTCCAAATCATTCAGCTTCCAAATCCATTTCTTCCAAGATAGAGACAAACATGCTTTACCGACCAATATCAGCGCAGTACTGAACAGGCGTTGCAATGTGCATTAACTTCTACTAGTGCCAGACTCCATATTAGTTAAGAACACGATACCACTTAAATAAATGGGGAACAAGCACCTTTAACGCAAAAATGACAACCAGCTGAATTGCAGTATGAAAGATTGTCTGTTGAGTGCCTTCTACCAAGAGACAAGATCATTGAAGAACAAAAAAAATGCAAAACAGAAAATTACTTCTGGATGTTCTAACACACAAGTTTGTGTAAACTGTAATGCACTTGTCACTTCAATCCCGGCCCTGGGGGGTCAGGGACATAGCGGGGTATATGTCGGGAGAGACATAGCGGGCAGGTACCAAAAAGTATTGCCCCGCCAGCCGGGATGTTAGCCGGGGACTTGGCCGGGAATGCACGTTAGCTTGTGCCCCGCCCTTGCCGGGAAATTCATTGATGATAGCTGGGACTTAAGCAGGGAGGTACCATAACAAATTTCCGGCTCCACGGAAATAAACGGGGACTTTAACGCATTTGTCACACCATAATAAAACCAGGCTATCAGTGTGCAGTATCGCCCGTCAAAACTGTAGTATATCACCATTTTTATATAGCTACCATTGCGTACGATCTCTTCCATGTGTGAAAGGCAAGCTTTAGGGCCTACAGTAGCACACACGCAAGTCGTCGCACGGTCGAGACCTATGGGGCAATTTACACGGAGCGCAGATCCAGGATCCGATGCGCATCACGGAGATCCAGATCACAGATCCAGATCATGGAGACCGGTTTAGAATATACACGGCGCAGTGAGTGCGGAAGTACACGCGCTTTCGAAGCGTAAAAGTGTACAAATGTAAGCGTAACCTGGTGATGAGGATACTTACGCGTAACCTAAAGACGCGATTAAAAGTGAGCGACACCTATCAGCGTGTACAACATGTCGCGCTGCAGATCTGGAGCACGTTTTGGCCGTTGCCAGTGTAGACGCAAACTGGATACGAGATCTGATCCGATTGGATCCGAGAGGGATCTGCGCTGCCGTGTAGATTGCCCCATCAACAGCACATCAGGGATGCCCCATCAGTTCAAGACACTATCATTGCATTTGACAAATATTTTAAATTTGGCAAAATAGCTTCAAGTGAATGAGAGTTGTAGAATTCCTCATAGTTAGCTTTCCTCCTGTAGAATTGACAGAAAGTAAAAAAAAAAAAGAAGAAAAACGGCAGTGTTCCAAATTACGATTCTCCATTCAATTACGTGGTTGTAGTAAGTGTCTCTAACGGACAGTATGACTAAAATCTCCGATTCTGTCCTTATTAAGGTTGCTTCTGGTCTTATCATGCAGTATAGGCTACCTGATTAACTTGTTACACATCCATTCAAAAATCTGATTTTTTGATGATTTTTTCGATTTGCTTGATTTAGCAAATCACTGATAGTCTTTAACATGTTCAGGCATTGCAGGAAACTGTTAAAACACATTTTTCTAAACTCTGCCTTTTTGGCAAACGCATGTTGTGTTCGGACGAATATGCTTCCCTAAATAAACTTTGTATTTATGTAATATAATCCGATGATCGATATTTTTCAACGTAAAATCGGCCAGAAAACAAAATTCACCAGAAAAATTTAAAAAAATTTAATATATAACTTGTCCAGATATATCAGCTATCCCCCTTTAAAAAAAACACAACAGACTCATCCTGAGGAAGTTTATTTATTTTATTGAGAAACTCACTAGTACAAATAACATTTCGGCAAAAATAACGAAAATAACCAAACAACCAATCCGCCATGATTTCAAATTCGCGCGAGCTGGCAATCCTCTTAAACAGGAGGTGTCGGGATACAGAGGTAAAATAATTCAGGGTTGTCAACTCTCACGCAATGGGCGTGAGTCTCACGCATGAGGAACTGCACAAAAATCTTTGTTTCTTACGAAACTGACATGAAAAATTCAGCTCAAATTTAGGAATAAGCATGAAGACTTGTTGGTTATGCCTATAAGTGATTGCTGTGTTGAGAATTTTGTCAGAAAGATGCAAACCGTCCTCCCAAAAAACGGGGGAAGTAGTCAATACGATTTCAATGGAGCCAAAAATGGTGATTGCAGACTACAAAATATCTGTGTTTTATGCACGTTTTTCGCTTTGTTTTCTGCGGCATATATGCAATCCATCATGCATTCCAACAAAGATGCTTGAGTGCCTCCCCCTGGACAGGGTCGCAATATACCCACTGACAGAGCACGGCATGTTTATTTTAGCAAGTCACTATCACAGAGTAGGCCGACAAAACGACAATCACCATGATGATCTTGTTGTTTGGCTGAAGTTTCTGTTGGCAGATATGATGCAGGGTTTTTAGATATCACTCTGCTATGTTTGTGGTCGAATATCGCCGTGGATAATGTGGATTTTTTTTAACAAACCAACTAAACGAGGTTTGTTTTCTCAAACATAACTTCCGATGTGGTGAAATTTCGACTCGGTTCTGACACTCCGGCGATCCAAAATGTAGTATGATTTTATATAGCTAGACCTGTTGTCGCATAGCCAGGACCGAGCCGGGATTGTACAGAGTTTTAAAGTAGTCCCCGCCCCCATTGGCCGAGAATATACGGGGATTGTCACACCGAAGCCCGGCTAGTAGGGGCCGGGACATATCTGGGGATGTACAAAAAATGTAAGCCCGGCTACCCGGGATTTTGTTCTACTTTAGCTGGGACAGAGGCGGGGGTGTCACGACAGCAAATGTACATTCCCGCTAAGTCCCCGCTATTCCCGGGACCCCAGGGCCTGTGATTGAATTGACAAGTGCATAACCGTTGGCAGACAAGTTATGGTGGGGTTGCAACTCTGATGGGTATAACAAAATTAGCATACAAAGCAAACAATTCTTTATGCAAATTACTATAGTAAAGCAAACAAGTCTTTATGCAAATTAATATAGTAACAAACACAACACTTGATCTGTGTTATGCAGTTAGATAAGTTTATATAAACATTAACTTTGGATGTCATGTTGGCTTCTGGTCCTGTCTTGCAGGGTATAATATGACACCTATACTTGTTACATATATACAAGCAAAATCTGATTTTTTGATGATTTTTGGCCTATGAATTCTTAATAGAGCCTTTGCCATCGCGTGGAAGATTGCCGCTGTTTAACGCCCCTACTAGGTTTTTTTTGGCGTCTGTTGCTCTGAAAATGTCGCTGTTGCAGATGTGATCTATGGATGAACTCAAGGTGGAACTGGATTTTGAAATTTTGGCGGTAAATGTCATTTTGGAAGGTGTGTTGTGGCGGGAATCGTGATTTTCAGTGTATAAATTCGCATGTGTGTCCCGGTACTTTGTCATTATGAAGAGTCGAGAGGGCAGTGTTTGTTACGATATCAGACGGACGTGGTTGGATTTGCGGTCTATGTGTCCTTGCCGCCGCATGATGTGGTTTGTGTCTGATGTTGCCTGTATGATGCATCTGTAAAGATCTACCTACAACCCCGCCTTGGCTCGATGCTCTGCCTGCACCATGCAACTGTACGTGTTTCCTATAAAATCTGGCCCATGAAATCCGAGCCAAAAATGCTTGTGTTGTATCTATTATTTTATCAGTATATATATAGTCACTTTTATACATAATTTCATGATTAGAACCCTCAAAATATCCAAAGTTTTGACCCATGTAAAGATTCCCACGATAAAACTTTAGGCATAGAGATATGCTAATTAAATATTCATGAACTCAATCACGTTTACACAAGGAGTCTATATCAGTTTACACTCATTGGGATTTCCCAGGCTTTCCCTTGAGGATCACGTGACACCAGTCTCGGTCCCGTTTGGCTTTGGATACACACACAGCGTAAGTTGCCAAGCCATTGTTGACATTGTTGAAAAAGAATCCCAACATATTTTTTGTAATTGAGAGACAAATTAATTCCACGGTATTCAATCTACATAAGTACATATTCATTGTGTAATTTGTGCGAGATTAAAACTTTATATGCCTTTTGTTAAGCGATCAATCGGAATTCACTCACCAGTTCGATTAGCCTACCTATCAAAACGCTGACATTTTACACCACACGAAATTTTGAATCAATTTGAACAAATAACAGGGTTACGTACGTTTGAGCCTTTGTGCTTCATTTTCTTCGGCCTTGATTTTGCACTTTACAGGATTTTTTGTTCGGGCAAAGTCCAAATATCAGCTAATGTTAAGGTTTACTGATCATAAAATAATAATTACTAGACATATTCCTTACAAGTTTTACTTTTACCGTTTCATGCAAAAAGGACGACAAAATTAAAGATATCAATTTAACACACGTCGACATACCACTGGGAATGCTATGACTCCTTTGCACCTTTTCACAAAGCTCAAGGGATGTTTCGATCGAGATTGCTTCCCCAGTCCAGCCTCCCATCCCAGGTTCACGATCTTGGCCCGCCACATATTATTCGCATTTCCTAAATTTTTGTGAGTGATGCCGCATGTCATGGTTTACGACAGTTCTCTCCAGATCATCAGAACCAAGGGGGTGAAACGCATTCAAAACCAGTCGTCCGTGCTGGGCGCTGACATTTTGAATATTTGCACGGAATAATTATCAGTTTGGGTGCTTGTATACACACATAATTCAATTCGATACAAACAATCCGCCCAAAAATCAGTTGTTGGATGATTGGGTGCTATTGGGTGGTTAATTTGTCCTACCCATGCCACGCAACGAACGAAATGCCATCAGTCGTCTTGATTTAAATAAACCGCCTCAATGAGAATCTTTTCACCTAAGCGCGCATTGCCTTATGAGAAAAAGAGGTGCTGAGCACAATGATCCAGGTATCACTATTATTACACTGGCCACCTCTAACACATACATGAATTGTTCACTACCGATTAGTGTATATGCAGCACCCACGTAATTGGAAGAAGCGGAGACAGCAATTGCTTTCTATTTTGGGTATCTATGTTTTCTTTGTGGGTCGGCAAAACATGCGATACGTGTACTTTCTAAAGATTACGTAACTTTTTGCCTCTCTATCTATATAGAACCTCTTTGTCAGAACCCCTTATGATCCCCTTCAATTTCGTGAATAAAAAACACAATCGACAGAAATCAATTTTCATATTTTCTGTGTATTTTTGCTAGTAACAGCTCTTTCAAATATTATTTACCATACAAATTATGGCCCTACATCATTCATATGGCGGGAGCGGACCCGTGACAACGTGACCCAAAATTAACCCCTCGACCCATGTATTAAATTGATCAAACCAAATAACAAAGCTAACATAGCTTTCATTCATATGTTAATTGCAAGTAAACAAAAAAGTAACAACGGTAATTAAGTCAGATTATTTTAAAAAATCATTAGAAATGACTTACATAGATTTGAAATCGAAATAAATTATGTTTTTTATTGCTAAAATACGTCATTTTAGCTTGAAATAATTACAAAGGCCGATGGCGAACCCGCGCGGTGATATTATTTGACCAAAACAATGTGTTAGAACTCAAGTTTAGAATATTTTCACCGTGCAAATGTTGTAATCATACATTACAGGTTGGTGACGTGATTACCTGTGGTCATGACTGAAAAAGTCTGAACAGATCAGTATCTTTGAAAGCTTAGAACTGGCTTGGGGAATTTCCCAAGACCGTTTTTTACTCATCAGTGAAATTGGAATCCAACGCGACATTTCGGGAATCATTTATAGTAATTTATTTTCTCGCACCTTATTTGGGAAAAACGACTCATACTTCATTTTATTATCCTTTTATTTTCTCCTCTCATTTTTTGTAATTTTTTCTTTCTCCCCCCTCATTTCCCGCGAGGAATGCAAGATTGCCCGGGAAGGACTTTCCAAATTCCCCACGTTTCCCCGCCATGTCCGCACCTGCTCGCGACGTGTTTTGTCAGTGATGTTCCGTAGTCCAATTTTTGCTTTTTGTGCATCGTACGCCCGATTATAATTTATAGGCGTAAAATGAGCAGCTACTTCTTAAGAAAAAAAAATAATCTTGGGATTTAATAATGATAAACAACGAGGCATTGCTACGCGATTTTCTTCTTACTAAATACTAATACATGCAATGAATGATTTTGTATGTCAATCAGAAAGTGATTAGTAGATGGACAAGCATTATTAATAGTGCCAAACAACATTTGTTTGAAAATTGAGTACACCCTCATCGGGAAATATCTGATTCAGCCTTTAGTACTTGTATTTGCATGTCAGGAGTTCCGTAAGGGGCTACGATGATGTAACTTTGTACAAAGGAGGGGGCCGGGTGGGAGGACATGTTGGTGATCTCTTTTGACCTTGGTGACCTCATGTGAACCTTTGACCTCATGTCGTCCAAATGTTAACCCTTCCGCAAAGCTTGTGTCACGTTATCTTGAGTTCCATAAGGCGTTATAATGATGTAACTTGTTGAAGCAGTTAAAGAGTTTTCCACCTTAGTCGACTTGGGCGTAGTACGGGCGAATTACTATGCAAATTGAGCAATATGCAAAAATCTGCGTATCATATATTTTTTGAAACAGTTCAATTCGATCTGCAAAATTTTCACGGCATGCAAACCATTAGGTGCGCATCTTTGCCATTTCAATTTGTGATACCTGCGGCTTAGGAATGCAAATGCGCTATTGAAATATGCTTAATGGCCTGTATCGCTTAAAACCTACATCGATATGTCAAAATTCCTTTTACTACATGAAAACGACAATTCCATACATCTTGTTGTGTGAATCATATGGAGGGGGAAGGCTGAGGTTTAGAGAACGAGGAAAGCTGGCGGGTGGGGAGGAGAAAGGTGGGGTGTTTGGGGGGGGGAAGTGAGGGTGGGGGTGTTGGGGAGTGCACGTGAAGCGTGGGGTGTTTAGGAGGAAAGTTTTGGGGTTTGGGGAATTAAATCAGGTTGGGGTGTTGGGAGGTGGAGTGCATCGGGAGTGGTAATTGGGGTCCGGGTGGGGTGCATCTGGGAGGGGGAAGGGTTAAGGTGCATTTGGGGAGGGGCGTGGTAGATAGTTTGGAGGTGCATCGGGAGGGGTAAGGTGATCTTGTGAAACCTCATTCACCTTTGTGCCATCCATTTGGGGAGGGTCGTGCATCATGCAGAACGGGTTGGGTGCATCAGGTGGGATGGGTGGTGTGAATGACCTCATGTGACCTTGGTGACCGTAGTGACCCCAGGACCAGTGGTGACCCCATGTGACCTTCTTGATCTCATGTGACTTTGGTGGCCCATGTGACCGTGGGACCCAGTGACCGTGGTGACCATGTGCACTGTTAACACCCCAAGTGACCTTGGTAACCCCAAGTGCCTTGGTTACCCCCAAGTGACCTTGGTGACCCAATGTGACCTTGGTGACCCCAAGTGACCTGGTGACCCCAAGTGACCTTGGTGACCCCAAGTGACCTTGGTGACCCCGAAATGACCTTGGTGACCCCAAGATGCCTTGGTGACCCCCAATGACCTTGAGTGACCCAAAGACATTGTGACTCCCCAATGACCTTGTGACTACCCAAATATGACTTGGTGACCCAGGGGACCTGGGTGCCCCGGTGTGGACCGGTGACCCCAGGTGACCTGGGTGACCTGGGACCCCAGGTGACCTGGGTGACCCAAGGTGACCTGGGTGACCCCAGTGACCTTGGTGACCCCCAGTGACCTTGGTGATCTATGTCGTCGCCTCGGTGATACAATGGATCCCTCATGACCAGTCTGGGAAAGGGAGGAAAGGTGGAGTGGTTGTGGGAAAGGGTGGGGAGGGGAAGTGAGGGTGGGGTGTTTAGGAGGGACCAGGGTGGGGTTTGGAAGGTTGGGGAGGGTATTGAGGAGGTGGCGGAGTGCGTCGGGAGAGGGTGGGTGCGTCGGTGAGGGGCGGGTCTTGTGCGGTCGGTGATAGGAGGTAGGTGGCCGTCTGCGTTAGCGGGTCGGGGTGGGGGGCATCGTGGAAGGGTAAGGTGCATTGTGGAGGGGTTGGTAGATGTTGGGGAGTGGGAGACATGGTAGATAGTGGGAGAGGGGGCATGGTAGATAGTCGGGAGGGGCATGGTAGATAGTTGGGGAGGGTTTGCATCGGAGAGAGGGGGTTGATCTTTGTGACCTCATGTGACCTTGGTTTGGATAACCTCATGTCAACCTTTGGTGCGATTAATTGGGGAGGGGTCGGGGTGCATCAGGGCAGGATGGGGAGGGGGGCGTGCATAGGTGGGAGGGTGCACCAGGTGGAAATGGTGGATTGACTCATGGACCATGGTGGCCCTACATGTGACCTGTTGGGACCCATGGAACCTTGGTGACCCATGTTGACCTGGTGACCCATGTGACCGTGTGACCCCATTTGAATGTAAAACCCCCAAGTACTTGGTGACCCCAAGTGACCTTGGTGACCCCAAGTGACCTTGGTGACCCCAGGTGACCCTTGTGACCCCAGTGACCTTGGTGACCCCAAGTGACCTTGGTGTACCCCAAGTGACCTTGGTAACCTCAAATTGACCCTTGGGACCCCAAATGACCTTAGATGACCCCAATGACCTTGGTGACCCCAAATGACCTTTGGGGACCCCAAATGACATTGGTGACCCCAAAGACCTTGGTGACCCCAAATGAACCTTGGTGACCCCCAGGTGACCTGCGGTGACCAAGGGGACCATGGGTGACCCAGGGACCTGGTGACCTGGGTGACCCCAGGTGACTGTGTGACCCCAGTTGACCTTGTGATCTCTGTGTCGCCGCGGTGATCATGTGACCTCAGTTACCCATGTCATGGGGAAAGGGAGGAAGGTGGGGTGTTGTGGGAAAGGTGGTGAGGGGAAGTGAAGGGTGGGGTGTTTAGAGGGAACCAGGGTGGGTTTGGGGAAGGTTAGGGTATTGGGAGGTGGCGGGGTGCGTCGGGAGGGGTTGGTGCGTCGGTGAGGGTCTGGTGCGTCGGTGAGAGGTCGGGTGCGTCGGTGAGGGGCGGGTGGGGGCATCGTGGAAGGGTACGGTGCATTGTGTGAGGGGCTTGGTAGATAGTTGGGGAGGAGCATGGTAGATAGTTGGGGAGGCATGGTAGATAGTCGGAGGGTCATGGTAGATAATTGGGGAGGGTGCATCGGAGAGGGGGTTGATCTTTGTGACCTCATTGACCTTGGTGACCCTCATGTCCACCTTTGTGTGCGTTCATGGGGAGGGGTCGGGTGCATCAGGCAGAGCGGGGAGGGTGCCATCAGTGGAGGTTGCAGCCAGTGGAAATGGTGGATTGACCTCAGGTACCATGGTGGCCTCATGTGACGCTTGGTGACCCATGGGACCTTTGACCCATGTGACCTTGGTGACCCCTGTGACCTTGGTGACCCATTTGACCTTGTTGACCCTTTGACCTTGTGACCCATTTTACCTTGGTGACCCATTTGACCTTGGTGACCCCATGTGACCTCGTGAACCATGTACCTTGGTGACCCATTTGACCTCGTGGACCCCATTGACCTCGGTGACCCCTTGGACCTCGGTTACCCCATGGACCTCAGGGACCCCATGGACCTCAGTGTACCCCTGTCATTGGGGAAGGCTGGGTGGTTAGAGAGGAAGGGTGGGGTGTTGGGGAAAGAGTGGGTGTATGGGAGGTTGAAGGGTGGGGTATGGGAGTGAAGGGGTGGGTGTTTAGGAGGGAACAGTGGGGTTTCGGGGAAGGTTAGTGTGTTGGTAGTGGGTGGAGTGCGTCGTAGAGGTGGGTGGCCGTCGGTGAGAGGTCATGGTGGGGCATCGGGAGGCAGGGTAAGGTTCTTGGGGAGTGGTGGTGAGTGTCTTTGTGACTTCATGTTACCTTGGTGACCTTCATGTCACCTTTGGTGCAATTCATGGGGAGGGGTCGGGTGCATCAGGCAGGAGTTGGGGAGGGAATCTATTTTTATGAGCAAAATTAGCTTTAAATAAAGCGATTATAGAGCCACTGCATCATTGGTGCTCTGTTTACATTTTCCTGTTTAGCAACACACTGATAGTGTCCTTTTAATAACCAACACCATATAAAATTAACTTGTTTATTGACTCCCATCATTAAAGCATTTGTAATGTCACTATCTTTGAATGCTAAATGAAAACTGAGAAACTGTTACTTCTTAGGCCCCTTTAAACTCAACAATCGCCCAAAAAATTCATGAATGGACTCACTTGACCGATTTTTATTGTTGCAGGTAGTCTCATCATTTTTTACTCTGTAATTGCATAGATTTACTTCCAAAAATTATATCAGAGTTGGTTTCATGATTTTATCTCATTATGGTTTCTGAGAAAAATGGATTATAATGAATTATTCAAAATTTCCAAAATGGCCGCCGTTACCATGGCAACGGAAGGGAAAATGATAAATTTTGCTATTTTTTTTTTTTAAATACTTGATGGTCTTATCAATATAGCAATGTTTCATTGTATTTCCATACTTACTCTAAAAAATGTTTGTTGAGTTTAAATGGGCCTTAAGTTAAGGAAATGGAAATTTTCAACAACTTAATTTTACTCTACAAAACACGCAAATTGTAGCGTAGTTTGGTGCAAGAAAGTCGCACATCTGCATTTATAAATTTGTAAGTTGCAGGGGAAAACATAAAAATTATTGTTTTTAAAGCTTTCAGTTATTGAATAAAAAACATAGCTTTTTAGGGCATGTAAAATATCTTAAGAGTGCACATCCACCTATATTTTCATAATCTAACTAAAATCAGAATTTTGTCTTTACTTTCTTGCACTGACCCAACATTTTTGTTCTTAAAAACTTGCAAAAGTTAAACATTTGTAAAAATATTGATTACACTCAGATTTATATTCTTTAGTTGAAGTTGCATTGTAAGCTATGCATTGATGTGCACCAATAACAAACATTTTTGGAAGTCCTGCACCATAGTAATATACAAAACCAAAACATTATACACACTGTTGATATTAATGCACTCACCTAGAGCTGTTGAGCAACCACCACTCTTGCAGGCACACTGTACTGTCTTCAGGACTTCCTCAGGAGCTGGAGGTAGGTACGATTCACCCCAATCAACTTCTATAGGCATCCATCCAATTCCCGGGGGGTTTGGTTGGGTAGGGTTAGGGACGTGCCTCTGAGAGTCTGGAAGTAGGACCCATAGCTATACCATTTTTTTGGCCAAAAAAGGGACCGTAACCTATACCAGCGATGGAAATTTTGGGCCAAATTTAACCCAAATTTGCCATTTATTTCCCAAAATGTTGGCATTTTAGGCAAATTTTTGCCTCAGGGATTGAGGAAATTTTACTAATTTCCCAACGATTTCTAGAAAAGTTTGGCTTCCGATTGAAAAAATTTGACTAATTTTCCAACAAATTTGAGAAACCTTTGAAAAAAAAACACCCATTGCTATACCAAAAATTAATTGACATGAAAAATTGATATACCAGAAGGCTGAAAATGGGACCGATGTCTGTGGCACGACCCCGTATGGTAATTGTGTTGAGAACCCCCTGAGAGCAATTCTATCAAAATTAAATCTAAATCGGGCCATGAGAAAATTTTGAAAAAAAAAAAAACATGACCCATTTGCTATACCAAAATTGGCATGAAAAAAGCGGTCATTGATATACCAGAAGGTTGAAAATGGGACCGATGTCTGTGGCACATCCCCGTATGGTAATTGTGTTGAGACCCCCCCCCACCCCAACGGGGTCAATTCTATCAAAATTAAATCTTTACATTCTTAAATCGGTCCATCCCCTTTTAATTGCATGCCACTGCAGATTGTAAACCAGACCTGCTTTCTTCGAGCTAATAGTATCGCTAAGTATATTTACTTTAGGCCTAAAATGTTTATGTCATTGTCATTCAACCTCCACAGCCATGCAGTGCAAACATATACCAAGGACGCGAGTGCATAGATCAGTGCGCGAGTGTCCAGTCAGTGCTGCAATAGTCAGGCGGAAGGTCACCAATTATTTCTTCCAAAAATATGTTAATGATCATGATGCTAATTAATGAATACAAAAAATAGCTTAAACGTATTGTTCAACTGATTATATGAGGTATCTTTATCCTCTTTTTTTTTTTGTTTCAAAAAATAAATAATTTTAGAAATAAATATCAAAGAGGTCAAACTCGCCCACGCCATCACGATTTAACGCGAGAACAAAAGGTCACGAAATTTGCGTCAAAATAACACGTTGATGATCATTAGAAAGTCGTTCAATGAATTAAAATACGAAGTATAAATCAATCTTGAATGTTTTACAGTAGGCCTTCTTACTGTTCTCTTTTATCACCAAGAAATAAATAATTTACATTTACGGAGACCTCCGAAATTGGTGCCGAGTGCCAAGGCAATATTTAGCGTGTATGTTTCATGGACACTCACAGTGCAGCAGCAAAGAGGACAACTTCTTGAAATCACCCATCGATGGATACTTCGCCCTTAAAGAAAAAGTTGACCACGTTTCTCTATACCATTTACGGAAATGGGATAGAAGATATCATGCAATGCTATATTTGAAGGATGGCTGAATCTGTCGCAGCATTATTTTGCTACATGCTTTTGTTTTCGGGGAAAAACTCAAATTAATTCCAAGAGTTGGTGAGACCCACGCACAAGTCTGTGTGCAGTGGTTTCGGTCACCGATTACGTAACGGGGATTTGAACTGCCTACCATCAGTTGCTCCACTGTGTCACGTTGCTGTCAAATTCAAGTCTAGTTTGTCCTCTGATTCAAGGGCAATTTTACCTTCTTCGCAGTCTAGTTTCTTCAATCTTGCTGCACAGGATACAAATTTACACCAAGATGCAAACGTATCTTGGTTGGGAGATAGTTTTGAAGTAGATGATCAGTAATAGATGAGAAACATTTGTATGCTTCCTCTATGGATTGCCCAAGGTCAAGGAAGTTAATAAAGTAATGGCCATCATGCTTAAGAAGATAGTTGATGATCGTCAGACCATTAGGAGCTCATCTAAAGTTGATCTAAGTTTCCATCATTCAAGCAGTCTCTGCTTCCTCACAACAGGCGTGCAAATTACAGGACAGTGCAAATGGAATAGGACCAGATGTGCCTATTCAGAAAATACCCCCTCCTACAGAACATGGTTGGACACGATGTGGAGGCTTTATCGAGCCAGTTTGGTTAGAAGGATGCGTATTGCCATCGAAATTGTATTTCTTTATACCAAGTGTGTGTGTGTTATAGCGGTGGACAATCGCTATATAAAATGTCTATAGGTTTATAGTTTTGCTCTATTTGGAATACTTCCATATGTATAACGAAATGGTATTTCTTTTTATTTATATAACCACGTGTGTCTCTGCTTCCTCACAGCCAGCATGCAAATTACAGGACAGCACATTGGAATAGGTCAGATTCAGGATATGCCACCTCCTACAGAACATGATTGGACACGATGTAGGGACTTAATCGAACCAGTTTGGTTAGAAGGACCCGTATTGCCATCGAAAGTGTATTTATTTATACCAAGTGTGTGTGTGTGTTAAAGCGGTGGATGACTTTTCCTCTGAAATTAGACCATTTGGCTGGCCATTTTGCTGGCCATCTTGAACTTAGTGCATTGAAGCAGAACACAAGTAGTTTCTATGGATTAAAACATTATCTGATCATCTCATTTATTCTTTCATCAAAATTTTTGGATAATATTCGAGTTTTCTCACATTTCACTACTTTTGGCAGCCATATTGGCCGCCATCTTGGATTTGAAGCATTATAGCAAAACAAGAATACCAAAAATGAATTTGGGAGGGTTGCAAACATTTAACTAACCATTTTATTTGTGGTTTATTGGTTTATTTGTAAAAAAACTAAAAAACGTTTTTTTTTTAATTGACAATTTTAGCAGCCATCATGGCGGCCGTCTTGGGATATCTCGAGAGCATCGGGATTTTTCACTGTGAACATCCCAAAGTGGTTAGGACCTAAAAGGCAACTAAAAAAGTTGGTTGTGGGTAGTTCTGTGGGAGTTGCCGGGGGCGGTACCATACCCTCGGACGTAAATAAAAAGCATGCAAAACATGCTTGAAAAAGATATTGCAGAAAGATATCATACACATGTAAATATGCCACAGGAGGTAATTGCAGAATTGTTCTTTTAATCCACGAATCTGGATAATTTAATTGCATTAAAAGTAGTCGATAAGCTTTGAACTATTATCTAAAGCAGGTTTTCCACCCAACCTCAACACCACCCACCAACACCCACCCACCCCATACATGTATATTGAAAGTATGTAAATAAATAGGAAGCAATGCGCTTTATGCAGCAAAAGTTTTCATAATGGGGATATTGCATAAATAAATGCTTCTCAGTCATGCACTTATGAGGAATGATTAAACAAAAGTCAAATATATAAACGGAAATGTGATGCCAAAGGAAGAAATTGAGCTAACATCATGGCATTGCCTCGGGTCTTTAATCCATAAATTCATGGAATTGATGGATGATGGTCGCGAGGAGCGGCGTGTGTTTTTAATATGTCGGCTCTATGTGCGAACTAGTCGGCCGTTTCTGTCCGTTTCCCCCAAAAGTCGGCAAAGGTTCTGGAGGTAGTGGGGCGTTTCGCCAGTAGGGTTTTTATTTTTGGATTGTAGTGGACGGGAGGCAGTTTGAGTGACTTTGTATCTTGTGTCAAGTTTTGGACATCATCTGAGGCCAGGCTTGTAGTCTGTTCTTCATGAATGCTATGGCTTATGGGTGCACTATTAACCGGTTGTATAGTGGGGTTCTTCGGGGCGGAAAATGGATAAAATGGTGACTGTGTTACCAACTTACCATATCTACCAAGGGCTTACCAGGGATTGAGGTCAAACCCAAGTGCGAGTTTTCAGTGACCTGAGTAGATTAGTGGGAAACAAATTCCTGGATGAAGCTCGCCCGACTATTATAGAGATGACATCACAGAAACGTGGTGTTACTTAGACAGACTTCAGTTATGTTATAAATGGGGTATTTTGCAACCAAGTCTCAAAGAATTGTCAGCAAAAAGTATAATTTGCCTACTTTAGTTAAAGCAAAACTTCAAAAATATTAAGTCCGTACCTTAGCAAATTTGGTTATCGGAGGGGGATCGTCCTGTTCCAGAAGGCAAGCCTTGTTCCCCATTAACCACTTGGCATTATAATGACTATGCAAGTGGTTAGGGTATAGGATGGGTGAAAAGGGGGTTGTTGGTTGTTGGTTTCAGACGGCAAAGTTTAGAATTTTAGTTTATGTATAGTGGTTTTATATTTTTGGAGGTCTTGAGGAAACAATTTTGGTGTACGCTGAAACTGATTGGTGTCATTATTAAGTTCGTGTTGGCTGTTTTCGATACAATGGACATTGCGGCGACAATGTATACCATTCTCCAGAGTGGCTGTTCTATCCTTCTAAACGATGTCTGAAACACGACGTTGACCGTTTTTTTTTTTAAGCACCTTGAAACTGTTTTGAAAACCAGTTCTGGCATTTAGCCGTGGCTCTTAAGTTGAGGCACTTTCATATTTTAGGTTTCCAGATAAATAATTGGATCCTATAAATATGATAATACACAAGTGAAAAAAACTCGTTGAAACCAGGTCTGGAATTGATAAGTGGTCCTTGAAAGTGAAGGCACTTGAATATATTAGGTTTCAAAATGATAAATATTTGATCCTATAAATATGATAAACAAAAGAGGGTATTCACTTGCGAAAGCGGTGGGCATACTTCGAATTTTTAATTAACCTTACACTGGGGATACTATATTCTATTGCGAGTGGGACGCCAAAAACGCTTGCTTACTTTGACGGGTTTGAGATTATATTGGTGTCGCGGGTGCTCTCACTACATGATGGCCTTACATTCGACTTTAAATTTTAATATCACGCTTCGTTGAAACGCGGAAACGTTGAAATAAGTGGCGGTAAGCATTTCAATACTAAGTGGAAATTTTGGAAACACATCTGCCCAGAAATGAATTACATTTGACTAGGAATCCTAAAAAATTGTTCAACAAAGTGTCAGCGAAATTGTCAAAAAAAATTTTTCAAAAATTCAAAATTAAAAAAAAAAAAAAAAAAAAAAATTAAAAAAAAAAATAAATAAATATAAAAAATCCTCTATTTTTTGATAGAGGGATATTCCTCAAAGTGGGCTGAAACATACGAAAATTAAAGAGAATTTAAAAAAAAACACCCTAAACCCGACAATTGCTCTGATACCAGTTATCATGACCCTGCTATCCTTATTATGTGTGCAACCAAGAGTCAATGTAGCTGTTGTAAAGAGATGCATATCGATTGGTAATCTAGTTGCTGCAGTCATTACAGATCATTGTAAGGCATGCCGTGGTGGGGTAACCGGAGTGTGAAGGTAAAAAATGTTTTAGTGTACATTGCCGAATTTCCCTTCACACGTAGTCAAAAGAAACAACTGACCCAAGTCTCATGTTGAGTATAGATAGAGTGGGCCTCTAATGACCCTATATGGCTTTGACCCTTTTGTCATCTACATAATTCAAAAACTTCTGAAACGAAAATGCTATGACAAAACTAAAAGGAACCACTGGTCCAGGACTCTTACTGATTATGCGCGCAGAATGAGCTATGATGACCCATGTGCCGTTTTGACCTTAATGGCCCTATGTGCCCTTGACCCCATTTGGTCAAAAATCTATATACTAAAGAAAATCAACTTTGGGCTGTGGTTTGTCCGGCAGTGTTTCACGGCCTTTACCATACGGATATGAATTTTGATGTTGGTAGAGCTCCGACGTACGAGGTTTGTGGTACGATTTGGAGGGGTAATTTTGGGGGGTCAAAGGTCATCCAGGGGGCGTTGTCGGGTAACGTGGCCGTGCTTGACGAATGGATATGATTTTTGGTATGGTGGTAGAGTTTCGCCGTTTAAGTTTTATGGTCACATTTTCGAGGGTTCATTTGGGGGTCAAAGGTCATTCAGGGGTCAGGGAAAATGATGGTGTGTTGAGATAAAATAAAAACGTATAACAAGTAAGAAAATAAGTAACACATTCTTAGGCAAAAAGATAAGATAGTTTTGGTTCTGACTCTTTTTCGCACCGAACTTTCGGATTGGTACCAGACAGCAATATTTTTATATTAACCCTTTAACTGCTATAGGCTATGATGTGTCTTAAAGTGGTAACAAATAAACTCCAGTGGTGCAAGGGATAGGCCTACAAGATAATGAACCTGTTGTGAGTTGCTGTTTGCCTCTTTTTGAAGATGCTCATTCATTGTATTAGTGCAAAAGTGTTAGGTTATAATTATTTAGTGCTTGGGTGGGACTTTGTTCCCACTGATAGTCCCTAAACGGGGTCTGTCAGGCGGCGGAAAGCCCTGGTCAAATTTCGGGAAAGCTATTTTAAGAGCCTCTATCTCATGGTCAGTTCAATGTTTGGAGATGGCTCCGTTTCAAGTTAGGAGCCTTAAAGTGGACTACTTCCTACTGACAGTTCTTAAATGGGGGACTGTCATTACGGCAGAGCTCCTGTCAATTTTCGGGACAGCTTTAATTTTAAGGAGCTATCTCATGATGCAGTTTCTAAACTATGTAGGTGGCTCGTTTTCAAGTTACGAACCTGTAAAGTCTGAATTTTACTTCAACTTTTCATGGTCATTACTTTTACAAAAAATCCAAATGGGATAGTTCCTTTGACAGTTCCTTAAATGTGGAAGTTTCCTGATCTTTAAGAAAGTATCCATTGGCTGTATCCCTCTTGAGGAGGTACTACACTGAAATGCTCGCTATGTTTTTAAAAATCTCCCTGATTCTGATCAAATCTCCGATTCCAAGACAAATCTCCCTGATTCCAAATCTCAATGTTGGCAGCTGCAAAGGTCAGGACAGGGGTCGTTTTAGGGTAACTTAGCTGTGCTTTGACATATGGATATGAGTTTTGGTATGCGTGTAGGTGTTCGCCGTAAAGTTTTGTGCGTCATGTTTCGAGGGGCATTTGGTAGGTCCAAGGTCATCCAGGGGTCGTTATAGGGTTAAACTTGGCCATGCTTGAACGTATGGATATGAGTTTGATATGGTGGTAGAGTTTGCCGTACCACTGTTGTGGTCCACATTTTCGAGGGGTCATTTGGGGTCAAAGGTTCATCCAGGGGTCGTTATCGGGGGAACTGGCCATGCTTTGACGTAGGATATGAGTTTGAATGGTGGTAGAGTTTTTGCCGTACCACTTTTGTGGTCACATTTTCGAGGGTCCTTTTGGGGTCAGAAAGTCATGTAGGGTCATTATTGGGTACCTTGGACGTGCTTTTCAAACCCAGCTTGAAGTATGGATAGAAGCTACCCAGGGGCTAATTAGTCGATACAGTACCTTGGTTTCTGTTCTGAAAAACATTCCAGTATACTCATCTAACGGGTATTACTCAGCTAGCGAAGACGCACGCGCAGCGCGGCCTCCACACTATATATTACAATTCTGGCAAATAAATTACAGTGCCCACCAAACATGCTCAACGGTTGGAGGACTCATAGAGGTAGTACACAGTTGAACCCTCATGGACCTAAATAACCTTTGCCCCACGTTCCACTTGGCACATCATATCAATCATACGGTGGTCTGTATGTCATATGGGTAGTCGACGCGCATATGTTCTTGGAGACCGAGGATGCACCTTCCTGCAACTTGGTGGGTGGGTTGCCCCGGACCTTAGAAAACCGCGTCTGTTATTGGTAGTGGATCAAAGGCAGGCGCGGGATCCAGGGACGGGGCGGAGGGGGCGCGCTCGCGCGCGACCCCCGGGAATTCTGCCAAAATATTGCAAAATCAGCCCATTCTGAGATAATTTTGGACCAGTGACGGCTTTCGCCCCCCGGGTTAATTTTTGGACATTTTTTGCAATCCTGGATCTGCCATTGAAAGGTCATCAGGGGTATTCAAAAGTCACAGGAGCTCCAATGGGGTAAATGTGGTATATTCATGCGAGACTGGCGTGGGCGGGGTGGGGTAGATTGTTGATGATTGCAAATTTAAAAAGGTATGGCAAGGTCATCAGGGGTCATTCAAGGTCAAGGAACCGCCCAAAAAACCGAGGGTATTCAGCCCAAGGTGATCGCAAAACACCGGTGAGGTCGATAGCAAATCCGGAGATCGCCTCTAGTAACAATACTATAAAAAAAACCACCGGTCCAGAAACTATGATGGTTGTTACCTGAAGTGACCTCTTTAGGCCCATATGCCCTTTTGACCGCGAATGAACCTACTTGACCTGACCACAAATATCCAAACATTCTTCCAAGTTTAAGTTGTATTAGCCAACCAAATGCGTCAAGAAACCATGCTGGCCAAGACCCGTGGGCTCTATGTCAATTGACCTTGTTAATGCCCCTTACATGCCCTGGACCCCCAACTACACATTCCCACCCACCCAATTGGATGGATTCTGCATCATTGATGACAACTCGTTACAAAGACTTATGAAGGCATCATAAACCCATTCTTAAGTCAAATGGGGGGCATTTTTGTTTTTTCGGAACAAAAGTAACAGGGATTTATTACAATGCATTATTGCTTTGGTTGTACGATGGGTTGAAATCTTGTGAATCACGCCAATCGGGCAGGCAGGCGACTACCTGTCCCTGCAAATGATGCATGGACATCATTTGACCATGGCGGTTTACTCTGACTGAAGATCAAAGAAGTGTGTAAGCTTTGGCTGATGTCATGTTCCTTAAAGCAATAATGGCACGATTTGAAGAGCACCCCAATTTTAAGGTTTGTGAAATTTATGGTATATATCACTGCTGGGTTTGATTTGACATACACCACTAATTCAAAAAATCATACCTTTATTCTCCAAATAAAATAAGAAAATGAGCACCTGTAATGCACCATGTAAATTATTTATTCCACGAGCATTAACTCTATACTCTGGTGTTTTGTTACAGCAAATGGTGATATGCATATGAGAATTCCACCTGATGAATTGAACTTGGTGTATGTAGCAGTCACAAGGGCAAAGAAGCGGCTTGTCCTCAATCGCAGTCTCATGAAATTTCTAGAATATACACATGTAAGTTGCTGCATATTTGTATTTCATATTGATATCCAACATATGCAAGATGTATATATGGGTTACCCGAACCATGCAGTTTTCTATAGGGATCTTGCAGAGATTTTCACCCTTTTGGCAGAAATTAGCCCACGCGTTGGTAGAAGCCTTATTGTTAATACTGATCAATCATCGATGCATGTTTTGTTGAATTGTGAGAAACCAAAAGGTGCAAAAATTATACACTCGTACAGGAATTTGCTTTCCTTCATGATGTTGATATAACAAATTGTCATCAGGTAGATGCAAGAACCACCCACATGTATATTTTTTTTCAAATGTATATATATATATATTCATTTGATCTTCACATGACATCACACCCACAATCCTTCATTCTCTTCATCTTTTGTTTGACAAGGTCAGTTTTAAAGGGATAAGCAGCGATAATGCGAGAGAATAAAAAATGTGGAAATGCATTTTTTAGCTTGTAAATCAAAGATATCTACAATTCCATACTAATGTAGGAACAAAAACACCAAATAGTGAAAAAATGAAGTATTTGAGGAAAGGACCAGGTAGGATAAGCAGAGAGAAGTGCCCTCAGTTTTGACATTGCGTTATCTGGATCTGGTACCCATTTTCGCAATTCATATAACTTTAAATGTGAAGTTTTTTGATCCGAGCTTTGAAAACATGAAATGTTCATATTTTGAAGAAAATGGCACTTTTGAGGAATTTTAAGTGTAGGCTTCAATGGGAAATCGAAATTTTATTATACAACCCTACCCCTTCCTAACAAGAAAATACTCATTCTTAAGACCAGTTCACATTAACACTTTATGGTTTGGCTCCCGGAGGTGGGGGTGGGGGATGGGGCACTAGTCTTGTCATTGACAAGGGGGTATTATCGGTGTCCAAGCATTCTCAAAAAGCACCCTAAATATGTATCAGTAGTGCAATTAGCTACCCTAAACAAGTACTTGCTGAAATTTACACCCCTAAACAAGTATCAGTAGCGCAATTAGCTACCCTAAACAGGTATTTGTCTTTCTCCGATACCCTAAGCAAGTAATTGATGCAATTATTACCCCTTTATAAGTAAATAACTCAGAAATACATTCTTTTAAACTTATATTACTACCTTCAGTGTATATTTTTGCACTATAGACCTGTACGGGCGTGTCTGAGCTTGGTGTAAATCAGAAAATATCTGGAGAAAGTTAGTTTTTCAGCCAGGAAATATATGAGGAAAGGTATTCAACCAAGGAAATGCATTTTGAGCCAGGGACGTATCCCGTATCAAAAAAATTCTCATCAGGACGGGGGCATGACTAGTCCAGAAAAGTCTACGCGCTATGGGGGGGTGCAAGGGTGTGTACGAGTGTCCCTTGCAATGTTCACTTTCCAAAAGCATGTTTTCCATCCGAATTTGATAGAAACAATTTGAAATTTGTAAGTGGTTCACTATATGAAGAAAATATAGGTGTGATAAATCAGCTAATTAAAAAGTAAAACAGATTTGATGGATTAGATTTTGTGTTGATTTAATCATATGTAAAGTGTCACAGAGAATTCATATAGTGGCGCGGGAGGGGTATCCCCCTCTCGGGCGAAGCGCGGAATCCTAAAACAATGTCTGCTTTACAAAAATTTTCTCATGCAAATTTGATAGAAACAATTTCATATTTGTAAATGTTTAATTTGAAAATGTATATAGGTAAGCCTATGATCGACGAGGTTTTATTTGAACTAATCATTAAATTAGGCCTATGTGAAGTGTTCATGGAGAGTTTGTGTATATGAAGCGGCAGGGGATGGTCACGGAAACCTTGAAGGTATTTAGTTTTCAAGACATTTTCTATGGGTCTATAGGATCGTGGAGAATCCGCGTTTAGAAAACGTTATTTTCGGCACTGATTTCCGCATTCCAGCTCACAGATAAATCAGCATTTTCCCTGCCAATCCGCACTGAAAATTGCTGAATCTGCGCAATTATGCACCCAAATTAAGTCCCAATGTTATTTTAAGAGTTTTAATGACCCTTTTCATCCTGAAAAAAAAACTTTTTACGTGGATTCTTGGACACGGATGATACCCCCTTGTCTATAACTTCATTTTCATAAGACATAAGTCAAAATATAAAAAAGTCCCCGAATTGGATTCCGTTCTGTTCACAAAATCTGAGTTTCCGAAACAAACTGGTCAAAGTTTGTTTCAATTCTCATGAAACTGAAAGATAGAATTCCCATTTTAATTATCTCAGTATATTTTGAAGACTATCCAAGAATGTCATCAATACATCGATATTTGAGCAAATTCTACGAATAGTCGACAATTGCGTGTACAAAATTGGGGTCATTTCAAGTCATTTCATGGCCTATATGCAACAGTCACTGAGTACTAAACTGTGTTCAAGACTTTAAAGAGACATGAGGAGATTTCCAGAAAGAAGCGCCCCCAATTTTTGTCGAACCCCGGTTTTTTGCATATTTGGAATGCTTACCAATGTATTAGATCACACCTGAAATGAATAAGCTGAATACGCCGTCTTTATGTAGTTGATGATTTAATACTTTCTGTCGTGCACGACAGAAAGTCAAAGCATGGTGTTCTATGGGGACGATTACGATATCAGGCAAGTTCAAAACAAGGTTTGCGGGTTTCTTTTGTACTTGTTTGTTCAATAAGCCTTCAAAACATTCTCGGTAGGTGGTCTACAACAGATTCCGTGAAATTTGAGAGAAATTTGGATCCTCAAAAAAATCTCCTCCTGTCACTTTAAGAGAAATAACAACCATGTGTGAGCACCATTTATTTCAAAATAGCCCGCCAAACTCAAATCTTGAGGTTATACATTGAATTGTATTGAATAACAATCACTGCTTCCCAATCAATCGAGGGAATCATTGAATTAACATAACAATACCGTACCAGACACTGCACGCTGTAAACAATCCATTGATTACTTGCTTCGAATCTCTGTTAGGTATACTCATCTCAGTAGTAACTCTGATCATCAATGAAAGACCTGTTGCATAATATCACAAATATAAATTTCAAGTGAGATTTTGAAGTAGTTGTGGGTTTGCTATACTTCCCCCTTCCAATTTAGAGTTTTCATGTTTTTAGCTTGTTATGGCAATTTTAGAGGAAAGCATGAATACTTCATGAAAACCGAGTCTTATGTACACGCAATATCGCAAAATGACAATTTATCAGCCTAGTTACAACTATTGAGGGCGCTTCTCTCTGCTTATCTTGCCAGGTCCTTTGTTATACTATCTCCCGCAAATAGACATAGAGCGATGACTCCTCAAAATCTACACTAAACCGCTGATTGTGGTTTACACAAGTACTGAATAAACAAAGATCAATAATATTTGTGTTTGAGGTCAAACTATACAGGCCATGATGCACAATATTACGATTATAAATCTGGGATATTCACACAGAAAGACTTTTTTGATCTCAAGTCGGAATTGTGACACGGACGTACAGAAATTACAGAATCAGATCAAAAGTACTGCCTTGTCTTTAATATACGGATTTCAAGCCAGCCAATTGCAGGTTAATTATTATATATGGCACATCTATGCCAGTAACAAAAATACCAAAATATGAATTTTGATGATTTTTTCATTGTTTCGGATCAGCAGATCACTGCCTATCCCTTTTAAAGGTGCATTTTGTGATTCAAGCACTTTGTTTTATGCGTTGTTCACTAAATATCCTCGAGAAAATTAAAGCTTATCACAAAAATTGAATGATTCTGATCTTGCAGTTTTGTGTTATTAGCAATTTCTTAATTGTTCATACGATCCCCATATAGGCCGTGCGACTATGGAGGCGTAGACCAAATACACAAGACTGATTATAAATTCCGTAGTCCCTCAAAGGGATAAGACAAAACCTGCAGTGTAAAATATGGTAAATTATTAAAAGGACATAACGTATGTTGCCCAAATAAAAACTTGGCACATTCCCTACCCTTTTATATAAAGACTTCAATACTATAGGCATGTTCCCGGACTAGGACCTATATACCGCAAGATCAAGTTACAATAAGATCTTTGCGCTTCCATATACGCGCCACAAACCCTATATATCATCTCTGATTCACCCAGTTATCCGGGTGTCCCTGGAGTAAATGGCGTGCGCTTTCTTCTAGCGACATGATTTTTTCAGAAAGGACCTGATTCCAATGAAATTATTGAAAGGGAACCCTCCGGGGAAGAATCTTTTTCGTAGGAAATTGCAATTGTAATCGTCTGATTTTTCACGCTTGTTGTGTTCCTTTTAAGGCAGTTTTTCCACGTACGTGCATCATGATACTACTGCCAGTGGCTGCCCAATTTTGCACCTTTGCCGTCTTTTGCGCCCGACAAAATAACAATAATTACCGGGGTTCGGTCATTGTTGACAGCGACATGGAAGGCTTACCAGCGTGAAATGGACTCGGCTGTAATCATTGTACTCAGCACTGCTCCTGCTTTCAAGCTCCTAGTGTGAGGGGGCCTTTGATAGCAATCATTATAATCACAAACAAGAAAACTCAGTCTCAAAAATTTTAGTTAAGATTTTAGTCTCATAGTCTGAGGGGGCCTTTGATAGAATCCATTATAATTCCATTAAATCCAGTAAGCTTGTTTTAAGCCTGGTAAATATGAAAACTCAGTCTGTACTAATACTGCCCTTCTTGCATGAACTTGAAACTGTACTAGACTGTATATCATTAGCAATATTACATTAGCTGTTACCAAGTAGCTGTTCTTAAGCCTGGCAAAAAAAAGACTAATTTCCTATGATTCAAGAATACTTAGTGGCATCATTATAATTCCAAAATCATCAAAGAATATTTATGCGTTAAGTTTTTGTCTACAGGTTGTCAAAAAAAAAGGGTGAACCTTAGTTGTAGACTTAGCTATCATCTGTAAATCCAGTGAAGCTTGTTTGAAGCTGGTAATATGAAAACTCAGTCTCTAATAATACTGCTTCTTGCATGAACTGAAACTGTAGACTGTATAATCATAGCAATAGTACTATTAGCTGGTGCCCAGCAGCTTCTCAAGCTGGCAAAAGAAAAAAGCTAATACTCTGATTCAAAAAAATACTTTATAGTGCCCAATCCACTTGTTTTGGGTGAACTTTTGCTGTAGATTGTCATCATTATAAAATATGAATTTCATGGGTTAGCCAGCAGTTTTCAACCTGGTTGAAAAGTTTAAGGAAAACGTCTACGGGTTGTGTAAAAGAAAATAGACAACATATCAATAAAATTAAGTAGTATTTACTTACCGTCCATGTGGTTTAACTCACTTGGTCTTGTGTGAACTTAGATGTAGATGGACCATCAATATCATTTTACTACAGCAATTAATAGGAATCGACAATTCTAAAAGAGCGTCTACTGGTTCTTGGGAGAACTTTTGTACATGAGACTATCTTAGCAATTATGAATTTTATCAGTGCATCTACTGCTTGGTGGTTCTTAGTGAACTGTGATCATCAGACATCTAGATATATAGCAAATAATTTTATTGGTTCATTCAGCCTTTCAAACCTGATAAAATGAATAAGAGTAAAAATTCTAAGGATTTAGTCTGCTGTTCTTGGAGAACTTGACTGTAGACTATCTGTCATGGCCACTCATGATTTATGGTTCAATTTACTGAGTTTCAGGTGAGGCTCTTAATAGCTGTTATAGGCTATCTATCTAGCAATTAATATAATCTATTGGTTCAAACAAGCAAGCTTTTCAAGCCGTGTAAAATGAATCTAAAAGAATTTTAGCCTACTCTATTATACTTGGAGTAGTTCTTGGACGAAATTGTAGACCCTGTCGTAGCAATTGATGATTATCGTTTTAAAGGGCAACAGTTTTCAAACCTGAGGAAAATGTGATGATTGAAATTCTAAGAGTTTCCTGGTGATTGGTTGAACTGGGCAGACCTGCCAAAAGCAATCAGTGGTTGGTTCCGTTGCTGGTTCTTGTGTGAACGGGCCTGAGAATAGCTGATCATAGCAATTAATATGTTATCGGTTTAATCTAGCCAAGCTTTTGAAGATGGTGAAAAAGAAGAATTAAAGACCTTTTACAAGATTCTTCTGCCTTGAGTTCTTAAGGAACTTAAGTTTGAAACCATCTATTATGGCCAATTCCTGATTTATTGGTTTCAATCCAGCAAGCTTTTGAAAAAGCCTGAGTAAATAATGACAAACCCAAAAGAGTTCTAGTCTGCTGTTCTTGGGTTAACTTAAAAAAAAAAGAGATTGATTGATTTTGAAATTTATAAAATAAAGAGAGATCATTCCAGCCAACTTTCCACACCTGGTACCATGAGTTGAAAATGCTTGAGCGTTGTGACTTATGATTCTTAGGCAGGTGACCTATTAACTGTAAAGCATAACTATTATAAAAGTTGACACAAAAAATGCTTCACACATCCATCAAAGCTTTTCAACCTGTATGTAAGAGGAGTTGAAATTCGTTAAAAGAGTTCTATTACAATCTTGGTGATCTTACGCTTGTAAAGGCTATCTCAGCAAATTATCACGAAATTGCTACATGTTTTTCAACAAGCAATTCAAGCCTTAAAGGTCCCAGGAAAATTGGATGATAAACCTACTCCACAAATCTTTACAGGATATTCCATTCCAGAATAAACAGCGGCCAGTAAAAAGATACACTACCGTGACATCATTAGAGAAAGCTATTGATTTTCAAGGCTAGTGTCTATGAATAGATTAACACCAGTTCACCTGGTAATTTCTATTACTTCTCTGAAAAATCAATAGTTTTCACCAATGATGTCATCACCAACCCAAATATTGAATGCTTCCGTGGTCCCTCCTTTGAGACTTGACACAAACCAACATCAATCTATTGCAGTTCTGGGACCTTTAAGACTTAATACTTACATACTAAAGATGTAATACAATGATGTCATCACCAACCCAAATATTGAATGCTTTTCAGGTCCTCTTGTAGAATTGACACAACCCACATCAATTCTATTTGCATTTCCTGGGCCCTTTTAAGACTTAATACTTACATACTACTTAAGAGTTTGTCTATTAAGTTCGGTGAACCTTAGCTGAAATAAACTATCCAATTGAATCAAATGGCTTCTAAGGATAGTGCAAATCCCCAGCCATGTCGGTTATTGTAACTAAACGCCATCCAGAATGGGCCAATAATCTTGGAAATGGAGATGAGTGGCACCAATAGGACAATTAAGCTAAGCGTCCAAAAGAGGGCTTGTGTTAGATTCCAACAAAGCAAAGCACGTTTTGTATAGAGATCTTGGAATTGAAAGACAATGGATGGGACATTTTCAAAATGCCAAGTTTCAAATAAATATGATCAAGAGTATTTAAGACGAGCTTTGAACTAAGTGGGAAAGGAAAGAGAGGGTTGAAAATCCCTCCAAGGATTAAAGTCTACTAGTCTTGTAATTTACGGTCACGGTTCATGCTGTTTTTTGAGATGAAGACGATCGACACTATGTACATAACTGTGACCCAACAAAAATACCAACAAAGTGAAGTAATAATCGTGGTTGCAAGGGTTTTTATATTCCAGCCTCATACACCTGTGGATATCACATGGCAAAAAAATTTGTACAACTGACTGCAGAGATGCAACAATAGTGCAGTGATTATGTCGCAACTAAGACAAGATATCGAGGAAGGGGCAATGTAGCTCAGGCCCCCTTAGCCTCACCACATATGTGATTCTTTGAAATGCCTGCTACAAGTAATGAATGAAAGATAAAAAACTAATGGCATCTTAAGCAATCAACAAACAAGCCACTCCATCCTACTCTACTTCAAAGCTGGTAACACTCTTAAAGTAGGACCCAGTAAAAACAAAGAATTGTTTTCAATTACTACCCGCCGTCATTTAGCCAATTTTAATTTGGCAAGGTTTGAAAATATATTGCCCGATTCATTAAGCACAAATGATGCAGGGGTGGTGGGTGTCGGGAAAGTACATGCTTTCCCAAAGTTTTGCCCCCCAAAAGCCTTTAAATCTTCCTCCACGTTGAAGCAATTTTTGACAATGAAGTCTGTAAACTTTAGATCCTGCCAGGAAGTGTGGGCCTACGTACACACATGTTGTTCTAATTACTGAAATCTGCTTTAGAGCTACGCTCTCGACAATACGAGATCCATAACGCTTTTTAAAGCCGTTGGTTAATTTTACATCGCGAAGGATGTAACATGTCTGAGCCGTTGTTCGACATTAATTTAACTGAGACCCCATGGACTGCGTGTGGGAAGTCCCATGTAAAATGCCCCCAAATTTTTGTACAAAGCTGGGTCACACATTTTAGACCTTAATAATGAATAGTGCATTTCACGCTCCTGAGCACACAACACTTGAGGCCGTTTGTAATGCAGAATAGGTTGTATTCATAACTTTGTTGTTAGACTCACCAATTCAAGGACATTGTTGTCTCATAATGTTTCCACAGCCAATTCAAGCTTAGTGTAGGTAGCCTGGATAACTCAGTGCCGGAACTTGTTTTCGACAAGACTATAGTCGTCAAATAGTTTGATTGCAGTTAGAGTTGATCCATTTCAGATCTTGAATTCAAACAATGAGAGTGTTTAGAGACACATCGCGAATGTAGCTATATCATCTGAAACTTGACAGACAATAGCTAAGTACAACTTTGTGTGTTGATGTTGTGTGCCAGAGATTGGTAACAGCATTTTTTTTAGGCTGTTGAGTTTAAGGACAGCTTTTTTAGGCATAGATCCACTGATAAGATTTGTCATTAAAGATAGTGTAGTCCAGATGAATTTGATTGCATGGCCAGAAACCATACAATTACTTTTTCTTCTAGTCATGGTGCCCTGCAGTCAGGCAAAATGAGAGCTAAAAGGACAAGGTAGTTTGAGTCCAGTAATTTTGGGGTCTCTGCCAAAATTAATGACCAAAAGTGGGAATTTTGCCAATGGAGTACATAATCCATGACAACACAGAGTACTTTAGAGCGAGATGGTACATCCATTTGAATGATACGCTATGCAATACCCTCGAGTGGAGGTTTGCGAACCAATCAGAAATGAAAAGCAGTAGTGTTAAGTAAGGACTCAAAAACATTTATTGGAATTTATGGAACACATTAATGATAAAATAGTATCTAACCTGTGCAAACCCGTGAATCCCAAGTCAAAAGTTTGTCACAAGCCACTGAATTGGTACAGGCTGAGGTCATAATGATATATGCGCATCTTGATAATAGGAAGGCAGGTTGTTTTGGTAAATACAAACAGAAGGCAGGCTTTTGTTGGTCAAGGTGTGGGACCAAGACCACAGCATTGATTTAGTTGCCATATAAAATATTGAGAGGCTTTATAAAATACAAATGGTTATTAAGCCCAATATGGTCACCCAGACCCAGTGTCCTAAACCTAGTAGCCTGAAAACAGTCCTGGAAGCGGTTTTCTGAAAAAGCTGAAAATATTGTGATATCAGCAAGGCACCCAAGCAAATAAGGGGTTACATACAAACTACAGTTGTATAGGGGGATTGTTAAACCCAATTCCTGCATTAGTCTGCAACAGTTTTTTGTGTAATCTTTATTTGACAAGATTTTTACTGGTACACGGACTGGTATAGGAACAGAAATATGTAATTCCTAACATTTACCAAGGGACTCTGTGAACAGCAAACAAAAGACCTAAAGCAAACCGATTCCTAGAATGTGTCCATCGAGGGCCTCCATTAAAGAACTGAATTGCAATTAGTTTTGCATCTAACAGTGGTGAATGTGTTATAGAACTTATTTGTATGTTTGAGTTTAGTAGACGTTAGGGACCGCACAATTTTGCCTTTGACAGTAATTCTGGTGAGGAGAGAAGTCCAACGAAGTGATTACGTGGCCTGTTCTGTGGGCAGGAATTCATTGAAAGGGAGGGAGGGGAAAATTACTAGAGTTTGTAGCTAGGCTCAAATCAAACGTCAGACTACGAATGACTGAAGAAAACCTGAGCAAGGGGGTTTGTTTTTTTTCATCAGAGCCTTCAGATTGTCTTGTGAACATGCAGCCTCTAAGAACATTTTCATGACCCTTGTAGGGTATTGTTTCAAATAGAATAAACCCCCCCAGGTGTAGGTAAACAACTGTTTGAGTGCTTCGAGGGGTAAAGCAGTAGGCATTTGTGCAACTTTGACTCGTTTATATTCATCTGGTCACTGTTGTATACTATCTCAGTGATATTGCAAGGGATTAGGACTATTGTTTCCAGGCCTATCTGGGAAATGCTGGAAGGTTGGAATCAGTTTGATGTATTTAATTTTTGAGCGCGGTGGTAAATTTAAAAGTAGCTAATTGATTGTTTTATAGAAAAATATTGTTAGCCAAGAAATCCTGAGAGGTCATATGTGTGGAAATGTATGTCTAGAGAATGGGATCTCTGCTCTTATCGTACAGATTAGAATGGCTGTAATCAGTTAATTACTGGTGAGTAGTGTAGACATTTGTGTGGAGGATTAGACAATGTGTGATGTTGATTACACATATTTTGAGGCGTTGCATGGTGGTGGTCTAATACTTAGTGAGACATAGAACGCCCACCTCCAGTAGGCTGTGATTCGATTGAATATAGTATTGTTAAGTCGGTAAGTATAAAAAGTGAGGAAATGTAAATTTCCAATTTGAAAGTATTTTCCGAAACTTTTATCCTTACCGAATTGCTTGAAATACACCCTCATCCCCACCGTTATTTTATGCCTCACGTTGAGCGACTTTGTTAGGAAAAAACTGGGGAATCAGAGATGATACGATAGGGTTGGGCGCGTATATGGAAGCGCGAAGATCTTATTGTAATCTTGGCCGGGTATATTAGGTCCTAGTCGGGAAGATTCCTATAGTATTGTTAAAAGTCGGTAAGTATAAAACGTTATGGACAAGTAATTTCAAATTGGAAATTTCATTTCTTAAAAAGAATAAAAATGTCACATCAATTTCTTTTCATAATCAGTGACAAATGGATAGTATAGACTTCAGCAAACCATTAAAGGGGGATTTTTTTGGGGGGGGGGGGGGGGGGCCGGCCGATTTAAGGAGGAAATGAAGTTTAATACTTTATAGTTTGGGCCTTCACTCCCAAAACCCCATTCTGTAAAGTTTAGCGCCGATATTCAATAGTCGTGATGCTGGAGCTTGGAAAAAACGGGGATTTGTACAAGCCCTCTAGAGCAGGACTGTGTTAAAATTAATATTTGTAGACCAAAATGGGGCAAATTTCGCTCATAACTCCAAACCCAACCATTCTTTGGCTCTAGATTTCACAGGGTAAATGAGAAAAATAGTTAGCCTTTCTTCTGATACCAAAATGGTTGACCACTTCCGGTAAAAATCTGGGGCTTCTGGGGGACGCGGCTATTAGCAATGGGCTATGGGAACCTTTAACTAAAGATATTACAAGGGGCCCGGTATGCGGAGCCATTGTTATAGCCAGGTGTTATCACCAGTCCACGAATTCGGGCAGATTACAAATACCCATCCTCTTTACAATAACTAACCAGGTGTTTAACAAAACATTAATGATAGACGGTCCGTTGACCCTAAGTTTTCTTCTGAAGTGTGGTAAAATGAATACAAATGAATTTAACAATAATTAAGGAGTTTTAATTCTGCACAAAGTTGTTAGGTCAAGCTTGTCTGCACAACATTTGGCATGAATTGTGGTGTTTGTTCCTTTCTTCCTTTTCGAATAAATGATGAAAAACAGATAAAGTTAATTGAACCGCACTATAGACGCTCAAAATTTAATTTATTTGCGAATGAAGGATAAGTAAGTTTTGTGCTTACGTCATTAACACAAGACTTTGTCTTAATCGTAGAGGTGGTAACACCTGAGTCTTTTCAACCAAGAGACAATATAACAATGGTCCTGCACCCCAATGAAAACTGGAATTGAAGTGTTTTCTACACCGCACAACGGGCCGGTAATTGAATAGCTTTAGCTCCAATGTTGCTGAAGTCTAATCGTATCTATTGGTCACGATATTGTGGGAAATAAATTGAAGTGACATTTTATTTTCATTTTCAAGAAATGTGCAGTCTATTTGTGGCACCAGACGGTTTGATAGTCCAGCCGTTAAGCCCTCTATATATGATGAATTATGCACTTTGTGAGTAAAAGTACCAAACTTCCACAGTTGTAGCTATGGACTAAGACTAACATTTTTTCAGATAATGCTGCCCAATCGCCTGTATACCATAGGCTTGCCAGGAGAGGGCGCTTTCCAAAATGGCTGGCAAAATTCCCACTGTGTATCATAATAACGGGATTCTCTTGCCACTCTAATGCACTGAAAACCTGTTTGATTGGTTGATATGGACCATATTACAGGATCAGTGAGCCATTCTGAGGTTAAAAATACAATTCCTCCTGTGCAAAAAAGCCCCCTACTGATGGATGTGTAGTAAACCGGCCTCTACACATATTCAAATTATGCATTTCCTGGTAGCGTCACAAAAAATCTGAGACTTTTGATTTCTGTCAACATTGTGCTCTGCGTGAAATAATGCAACTGCATATCTTTTCATATCCTTACCAAGACATGTCGTGTGGCTTGTTAAGAGCCTCTGTCTTTTTGGTTTGGTTATCAGCGAAAAATGAATTCTGGTTTGCTAAGGATGACTTGGTATTTTTTTAACAACGCATTGCGTCGCATTCTATTCAAATGGAACATTCCTTTTTGTCGTGCCTACAGAGGTACAATAGTAGGGGGTCTTTTTTGCAACAACGAGTATACCTGAGGGCACTTTTAAAGGTCCACAGGAAATGCAAATAGAATTGATGTGTGTGTGTTTGTGTCAAGTCTCACAAGAAGGGCAAGAACGCATTCATATTTAGTTGGTGAGAGTCATTAGTGAAACTGTGTGTGTTTTTTCCAAGAGAGTAATAGAAAATTCCAGTGTGATTGTGTGAAGCTCATTCATGACACACTGGACTGAACATCAATAGTTTGACTAATGATGTCACTGTTAGTTAAGAGTATTCTTTGTTTTCCGGCCGCGGGGGGGGTGTGGGGGTGGTTTGTGTGGGAATGGACTGTCCCGTAAAGATTTGGATAAGTTATCAGCTCAGTTCCCCCCGGGACCTTTAAAATGACATCCGATTCTTATTTTTAATACAACTGTTATTACACTGAAAAAAAAAAGTTTGTGTATAAATAACTTACCAACCCTCCGGTATCTATTACTATATCTTCGGAACTTGGCTAGAGTTATAACATTAGTATACTTTGTTCCATATCAATCTTGGCATCAATGTCATTATCGTGGTTCTGTGTCTATAATATATTAATCAAAGCATGTTTAATCAAAGCAAAAATGTTTACCAGTGTTTTTATACCATAACATAAAGCCATGTCAGTCATGCACCCCTTTCAGGGAGATTTTCTTATGAAAGCTACAGTTTCACCACTACAAAGTTTGAGATGGAATGCACGGTAGGCCTACTTGTAATCACTGTAGACATATATTAATGAGTGGCTTATAATATCCCCAATAACAGAAAGTTCTCTGTCATGGAATTTTTGACAGCCATTCATAGAGGCCTGCCATATACCCCCTTCTTGAATGGCAATGCCTTGAAATGACGGATATATTTCAAGGTGCTGTCAAAACAATACCTTCGGTTTTGGCCTCAACATTAGCAAACATTTTCTGCTCCATTTCATCAGGAATAGAGGCGCATTTTCTTAAATTTGACCCTGAAAGCAAGCCAACTTTTGGTGTTTTATACATAGATAACTATGAAAAAAGCTGTTAAAGATCATTGGAATGGATGAGAAATATGCTCTATCAAAACTCAAAATTGCTCTAACAACATGCCAATTTGCTGCAATTACCACACTGTGCAGGATGCATATAAGCAGGTACCGCATATGTATTATGTGGATCACCAGTGGTATTGTGGTCTCAGGAGGGCGCCAGAGGGGTGGCAGGAGGCGGCTTCCCATAAGAGTTAAACAAACAATTCAAAAACAAAACAGGGGTTTTAGCAATAAATTGCATTACAATTAAGGTTTTTTACCTATGATATGAGTTACGGGCCAATGGAAGTTGATTTTTTCATGTTTCTTTTGAGATTTTAAAATGTGACTGAAGTTCAATTATTATTTACTGCATTTCATGATTGCATCTAAAGTCATGTTGAATACACTTTTTTTCCCCCCCCTTCAAAACCTTAGTTTACAAGTGGCTAATTAACAAAACGGGGGCATTTGCAACTTTATTTCATCAAGCAGTAAAGAAAGCATTTTTTTGCACCACGCATACGACAGCGGGAACAAAAATACTGGAGGACATTCATACTTGATGGTATAGTAAACTGTGACACCCCTCCCGAAACCTTCTTAAAATGAACAGGAGAGTTGCTTGAATATTTTGAGCAACTGTCCATTTTTTTTTGTTAACAGTTTTCAAGAAAAACAATTTTTTTGCAAAAAAAAAATAATGAAATATTTACCATAGCAGCAAATTCTGATTCCGCTCCGACCACGGAAACTAAAATCAAATTCCCTTGGCCTAATCGCGTAATTTTTGCCCTTCTCAGATTTACTCTTTCGCACGCCCTGGTGTGTCAGTGTTCAGGACCACTTGCTTAACCACTATCCAGAACCCAAGCAAGTGACTAAGACATCATCCATAGTGCTAACCTGCGGTGAATAAAGTTGTCCCAGCAGCATTGTTGGACAGATCATTTTCCAAGGGAATTCGCCCTTGACAGTTAGCTGTGCTTTTGAAGCACTGATTGAGCTGAGTCTTCTGAGTTAACCTTTTTAGAATACTTTGTCCTCTCCATTAACTTTTTTTGTCATTGTTTCCTTCAACAATATAAAAAGGAACAAAGAATGTCCTAATGCAACCGATTGGTTGCCCTGTAGCATAATATCAAGAAAACACAGTTTGTGTGAGACTGACACTGATCTCTGTTGATGGTGATGGTTGGATGGGATTTAATTGCTCTAAGCTCCGTGCATTGGCTTGTAGGGCCTACCTGCTTGTCTTCTAATATTGCAAGTACAATCACACTAAGAGGAAGCTCAACTGTGTAGGCATTGGCAACCACTAATAGATCACGAGGTTTTAAAAAAGACTCACATCAAACAATTTAGGGTTCAGTGTAACTGTGTTCTAAATTCCTACATTAGACAAAGTGATTTTATCCCATGGTGCTCC
This sequence comes from Ophioderma brevispina, assembly GCA_023653785.1. Classification (NCBI taxonomy): domain Eukaryota; kingdom Metazoa; phylum Echinodermata; class Ophiuroidea; order Amphilepidida; family Ophiodermatidae; genus Ophioderma; species Ophioderma brevispina. Next base: position 105,832 of record JAMKCH010070443.1, on the reverse strand, counting down.
CATGTGTTGTTGAAAGAGAATGACCTGTCAAGCTTCACTCTATGTAGTAGAAGTAGGTTGAAATCAAGTTTAGCTCACGTCTTGCTTCCATGTTGCTTAGATGGAAAATACTATTAATACTCTTACTTTCCTCAAGTGCTACTGTGCAGGTAGGCATGCGCACTTTACCAAAGTGCTTATGGCCTGTCTGAGGAAATTTTTTGATATTCTTTCCTTTCCTCTCACTGTGATTTTTCAGCACAGTCAATCATACATAACTATATGTCTTTGAATTGTAATCCTTAAGATCATGTTTGAACAGTGAACAGATCCTTGGAACAATATTTCTCAGTCTAATCCTATCAGATGGGGAAATTTTTAAAAAAAGTTGAATTTGGTATTAGCTATAAATGTAACGTAACCATTCGTCCTCAGGCACGATCTGTAACAGCTTGATGGCCAGCCCTCGTGCCATACTGTGTTATGTTCAGCGGTGAGGTCAACAAGACAGTGGTTCATCCTCTCATTTTCCTTCCTCCAGCAGTCTTTGGTGCTCTGTGTAAATTACATTCCCTTGTTCTACAAGTTGATCTGCCATGGACAGAAGCCATCCCGTTCACAAGTACTTAGATGGTATCGATGCTGGCCCAGGCCATCCTGTACCACTTCATAGCATACGCCTCATTTCCACCCAAAACACTGACTACTGCAGTAAAAAGGAGACCATCTTCACTGGCCTGCTGAAAAAAAAGATGCCCTAATCTCTGAATTAACATCTTTAAATGACACTTTTATTGTTTCCCATTTATGTTGCTTGTTTGTTACACTTAAACAGAGACAATGCTCACTATGAAATTCCCCCTACACACTGACATGTAGGCCTATATGGCTAAAATTTGGTACCCTTGCATCCCATGCGTGAAGTCCCCTGTAAGAAAAGGACCCTTTTTACTGACCAATTTGTTTTTTCTGGATATGAAGACTCATGTATCTTGACATGTGTGTAGTAGATAGAATTTGCACTCACAGGGCCCACTTCTCGGGCTTGAATATTGTTGGGATTTTGGCGCCCAGTTGAAAAGTGCCCTCAATTTGATGCATCATGAAACTTGATCGCGAGGCTTTAAACTGAAGACATTACCAGATCCGAGTCAGATTGAATAAAAAATACACAATCATAATTGTTCATGACAAAAAAATGACATCTTTTTTCAGTTGTACTAACTCCATTTAGGGTTTTTTGGGTGCATTTTGAAAAACGCCCCTCTCCAGGCCATATTAGGTGGAACAGTGTTACAACTGGGACTTATATCGTAAAATTATTGCGTATGGGCACCTTATCTCTGGGGAAAATCTCATCTTTATCACAAGTGCACACTCCTCGCTTAACAGCTGGTACTATTATTGATTTTAATAATTTATTATGAAGTTGCACTTGGTTGCCTTTCCCCCAAGCCCCGCGATGGTGACTACAAAACAACAGCATAAAAAAGGACCTGCCCCTAGTCTACCACTATGTTGTGTGATTTTCTGTCCATTTACGACAGAAAATTAAGAATTTCTACAGGACTACGAACCAAAATTTACACATTGTATACTAATTACTAACATTTTTAGGCACGTTGTGGGATGAGATTGTGATCATGATATGTAAGTTAGCTTTCGATTTTTCAATTTTTTGTTTTTTTTTTTTCAAATTGCATGGCTACCTGTTGGCCCAAGAACTCTACATGCCGAAAGGCCATAGTTCTGGTCATTTTTCAGTTGCGAAGTCGTAATTTTTTGGACCCACAAATCTTCGTTCGTGGGTCCTTATTAGTGGGGTTTTGAAGCCAATGGTTTGGTTAACTGCGTGTTTATCTTATATCGTATTGTCCTGAATTTTTGCATGTGTGTTTTGGATGACGTGGGAAAAGAAGGCGCTTTTCGTCTTGGCCAATAATGAGGTTGTGGAAAGCCAAGTTTAGGGTCTAAACAACAAAATGGGGGGGTTCTGACTGTGTCATACAACCGCTCTGTTTGAATGTGTGTATTGTAAATGGGATGAAGAATTGAGAATAGCAAAGTCATCCCCTTATCACTATCACTTGTCCTAGAGCGGCTATGTTAATAATGCTAAGCCTTGATGCATTTGCAGCCTATGTTTATAAACCATCCGTGTCCCTTGCAATTGTGTTTATTTACACGAGCTAGGGTCACAGACTTCACTCACTTTCTACCTCTGAAGAGGGGAATATTTTAACAAACTATTTTAAACATATCCGATATTAAAAATTTCAAGTAGGAGCCTTCTTCTTATAACATAATGTTAACTAAAATATTTGATTAATTTAATCATATCTCATTAATTAACTCAGCTTTAGCCATTTACCACAATCAATTTCCCCACATTCTATGTGATAATTAAAGGGCTGCAAAATTTTTAATTCTGGGTGTTGGAAGAGGACCATACCAAGGACAAAACTAGAATTTCGCGGTTCTCGGCTTTCGCTTTTCCGGAGGGGTTTGGTTTGGTTCCTTCTGGAACCTTATTCGGGCGTCTTTGGCGATGGAGGGAGGGGGGCTTTTGTGAATGACAGTTAAATGCAGCTCGATTGCGCTGGTTGGAGTGGCTCTAATTTTTTTCAGGTGGCTCTAATTTTTTTCAGGTAGGATGTGCGGCCCGATTTCCGAACTTGGGTGCTTGGGAACTTAATTTGTGTCCCAAAGGTAGGGTCTTAGGAACTGAAATTTTGTGAAATTTGCCGGATTGGGAGCCGAAATTTGGCTAAGATTGAGCTTTTGAGGCAAATGTTTACCAAAAGGAGACCTTATTAACTGAATTGTACTTCAACCAGGGTCTCGGGACACAGTATACTATTAAAGATATTGTAAATTTTACAATATTATACGGGCATTCTGCCAACAAAAATACGGTAAATTACAGTATACTCTAAAAGATAATTTAATTAAAACTCTTAATTGGAAATGTGTGTATTCGGTGAGTTATTAAAGAGCTTGGGAATATGTAAGGATAAAATAGCACTGATGACCACACCAACCTAGCAAACCTGCCTATAATTTAGACGATCTTTTAAATATAAATTATACTTTTACAGTAGGCCTATTTAGTTGGTAGAATGAATGCTGCGTATAATACTGTAAAATTTACACAAGTACAAGATAAATTACGACAAAGCAAAGTACATTTTAATGTACTTCTATAGTTTACATTCTTAACCACTCAAATGGATAAGGTATTTTTACACACATTAGTGGATGGGGGGGGGGGGCTCCTGGAGCCCTACATCCAGAAAATGCATTTCCATTGGAATAATTCGGCAAAACTCTGCACAGGCAATATATATTGCTCTAAGACATTACTATTAGTGAAAGAAAAAAAATAAAAATATTGATCGGTTTAGAAATTAGGGAGTGCCAATTTGGACTGAAAAGTGGCCATTTTTGCTGCTTTCTCCGCAATGATGCACTATACAGTTTAAAACAATGGCTTTTATGAGTTAAAGGCACTATCAGTGATCCACCCGAAAGGGTCAAAATATTTGAAATTCGCAGGAATAGCTTAAAAGTGAAAGATTAAATCTGTCAATTCTCATAAATTATCTTTCCAACTGAAAAATTGACAAAATGAAGAAAAAGCAGGGTTCAAAGATACGAATCTCCATTCAATTACGTGTTGTAGTAAGTGTCCGTGCGCGTGCGGACAGTAATGACTAAAATATCAAATTTTGGCCTTATTACGTTGCTTTCGGTCTTATCACTTGCAGGGTATGTTAGGACACCTGAACTTGTCGCAGACATGGAATACCAGATTGTTGATGATTTTTTTTTTGATTTTCTGATTTAGCAAATCACTGATAGTACCTTTAAGAATAGACCAAATTAATTACATATAACAATAAATTGGGTGCTGGATACATTGTAGAATTTTTGTGGTGCCCTTTTCCGGACCATGGATTTCCCCATTCATTTGTACATGGAAATGAATTATCAATCAATCTTTATTTGTTCATCATAGAATACAGCAAAAACAATATGATAAATAATTATATAAATAATGCAGTACAGTGAAAAATTAATCGTTACAATATTACAAGTAAAGATGACTTAAATAATACATTGTGAATCAACCTGGATCAAATTAAATAATTTTATTATCATTATTATTATTTCAGGTTTAAAAATACAGGAAATCGTTGAAATGTGAGTGGCTTTAAATATTAAGAAGTACATAAATTTCTTTTTAAAATTATGTAAAATTAACTATTATTAAAAACAATAGAATGACTATTATTAAAACCAAAATATACACGCGTATTAATAAATAAAGTATTCCAAATCTCACAGTCATTTACACACACAAACATTTCCTATAATAATTCCTATAAATTAGGTACCACGCGATAACTTAGAGTTACTCATTTCTATTGGTATCAAATTGAGTACCTACATTCACAATATGAAGTGACTATGGCGTCATAAGTTGAAGAAAGTATGAAATAGGGTGGGAAATTGATATTTCGCAATTTTCCTGATTCAAAACAAACTGTTTTTGTGAACTTAGGCCCATATCTCAAAATGACCAAAATATCAGATAGCTTTGTAATTCTCAGCTCACAATTTTCAATCTGCACGTACACGGTCATCCAAATACCTAACAAATAAGCTATAATGTCATGTTTAAGACATCAAATTGGGCTAATTTTTTCTCATTTACAACATTTTCTTGGTTAAAACTAACTTTGTACACAGCAAAAGCAAATTATTGGCCTATTAATGTAATTAATAGAGCCTTTGCCATCGCGTGGAAGAATTTGCTGCTTTTGCCGCTGTTTAACGCCCTACTAGTTTTTTATGGCTTGCTTGATTGCTCTGAAAATTACAGTTGTGCAAGCTGTGATCTTATGGAAGAATTCATGGAAATGGATTTTGAAATGGTGGTGTGTAAATGTCATTTTGGAAGGTGTTTTGTTGAGGGAATCTGATTTTCAGTGTATAAAATTCGCATGTGTGTCCGATACTTCGTCATTATGAAGATTCGCGAGGGCGGTGTTTGTTATCGATATTTTACCTGAGTTGCGAGGGAGCGTGGTTGGATTTGCGGGCTATTGTGTCCTTGTGCCCGAGTGATGTTGTTGTGTTATGAATGTGCCTGTATGATGCGTCTGTATTATATCTACCTACAACCCCGGCCTTGGCTCTTCTCTGCCTGCACCATGCAACTTACTCACTGTGTTCCTCATAAAAGTCTGCCTCTGTCGAGCCAAAAATGCTTGTGTTGTGTATATTATTTATAATAGTATATAACTTTTATAACATAATTTCATGATTAGAAGCCCTCAAAATATCCATGTAAAGATTCCCACGATAAAATGTTAGGCATAGAGATAGTGCTATTTAAATATTCATGAGCTCATCGCTGTTTACACCAGGGAGTCTATAACCTGTTGGATTTCCCAGGATTTCCCTTGGGGATCACGTGACCGTTGACACGCAGCCTCATGTCCCGTGTTGGCTATGATACACACACAGCGTAAGTGCCAAGCATTTTGAACAGTTGTTGAAAAAGAAATCCCAACATAATTTTTATTGAGAGACAAATTAATTCCATCGGTATTTAATCTAAATAAGTACATATTCATTGTTATTTGTGCGAGATTAAAACATATGACTTGTGTTAGCGAGCAATCGTGAATTAATCTCATCAAGTGCGATTAGCCTACCTATCAAAAAGCTGACATTTTACACCACACTGTAAATTTTTCCGGGATCAATTTGAGCAAATATAAGCAGATTTACGTAAGTTTGAAGCCTTTGTGCTTCATTTTCTTTCGGACATTTTTTGCACTTACAGGATATTGTTGTACATACATCTGCAAGGAATTTCTTACATTTAGAACTTTATTAACAAAGCGAAATAGATTTTTCTATCCTCACCCCCCTAAAAAACACGACACATTGTGCTCTCGGCAGCTTACGCGTGTACCCTCTGCCCAGCATGATCTACGCCCGTTTGCCTTGCACAACAGATATAAACCGTGGGTTGTCCAAGTTATATTGCATCGTGGTCTTACCCCGGTCTAAAGTGCATAACTCGTGTTTTATTCTCAGTCCGAAGGGGTTGCTAATTACTGATTCCAAGTTTTCAGACCAAAATCATTTATTAACAAGAATCTGGCCATGCAATGATGTGCAGAAATGTAATCTGAAATGATGAAAGTAATAGCACAAACACTGACCATTATTTAGGTAATTTCAGCCCTGGGTCCATTAAAGCGGCAAGTGGTCAGCCACGCCGGGTGGTTTCAGTGCTACAGTATGTCAGCGCTTCTACGACCCGTTTTACCAAATTATACGTTCAATTTGCCATTCAATCTCCCATGTTCCGTAGTCATTTTGCTTTTGTACTCGGTGTACGCCCGATTATAATTATAGGCAAAAATGAACAAGCAAGGCTACTTCTTTAATCTTAGGATTTAATAAAAATACACAAACAAAACATTTGCCTACTGAAGATTTTCTCTTACTACAGCAGTCTCAAAAAAAAAGTGGTACAACAGAAAAAAAAAATTGGTGTTTTTAATATGAAATTTCAAAAAAAAAGTCATTTTTACTTGGCATAATATAAAGAACAAAGACTAGGCTTTCCAATGGTGTTTGTTTCATGTTATTTGGACATGGAAAGCACTAAATGGCCTTGCACCATCTTACATTAATGATCTTCTTACCCCATACTTGCCAACCCGGACTCTCAGATAGTCAGATAAACTTCTCTTATGGTCTAGTACCCAGACCTTATCATCATTTGGTGATAGAGCTTTTTCTTCCTGTGCACCAGATTGTGGAACTCATTCCTATAAACATTCGCTGTTTTTGGTGTTTTCAGTTAATGAATAAGACAGTCTGAAGACTATTGTTCAATCTGCCTTTAAATGTTTAAATTATGCATTTGCACTTATTCTATTTGACGCTTAATGTAAAAGTTGTTCAAGAAACCATTATTGTGTATGTTGTTGCTCCTCCTTCGGTTACATGTTCATGTTGAATATTGTTTCTTCTGTTTGTTTTTGTAACGCTTGGTTCAGCGCCTCGGAAAGGTTGCCTAGATGGCGCTTTTTATACATGCTAGATATGTCATATTAGTATTATATTGCTTTTGTCAATATAGAGATATAATCAATTAGTGCGCTATACCAAAATCGAGTTTTGTGCCACTTTTGCATGGCCACGAGTTTTTCGCCCAGTTCTTATGCTATGCTGTCTTGAAAGTCACAAAAGATTGCAAACTTGACCAAAGAAACAAAACACAGACTCTAAAGTAAAACACAGAAGTCTAGTGCTATAGACCGGTTTTACTAGTCAAAAATCAGTCAATGATAAATATCTTCTTTTCATAAATAAATAAACGATACAAATATTGATTAGACCGTCAAGGAAAGGGAGCGTTGAATGTACTACAAAATTGAGATCTGTTAAAATCATGCCAGAGGAATGTAATTGCAACCAAAAATAAAACACTCCAAATCCAAGGAAATGGTGAAATATGCACTATCTTTGATGAATTACTATTTTGAAGCAATTAACAAATTGAATTTGGGAAGCAAAGTATGAATGTGTTGGTAGGAATTTGAGTTTCATGATACTTAAGACCATAAAAACTCTCTCCCCAGGTTGCTGTATGACCATGGTTCTCTTTCTAACAAGAAACAGTATGTCGAAGGTGATTCACTTTATATTAAAGCCAGACCTTAATGATCATAACTCCACCATTACGTAACTGTTTTCGGATCTTTTAGAGTTTCTTATGAAAGTTAATACCTTTTTTAATAGAATTCCATAGATGTTCAAGTGTGAATCAACTTAGGTTTAACTAATTCTTTCCCGTTTTCACTCAACAAGAAATAGTTGGCACAAATTGATTTTTGTGTCCGCAGTAACTGGAGATATCTCCTCAAGGAAACAAGCAAATGAGATGAAACAACAAAACTCCTGGAAAGCTGGTCTTTCTCTTTAATGTTGATTGTACAAAACGACGTACTTGTGTTGAGATATAATATTGAAAAAAATCGGTTTTGATTGTACCATTTTTTTAGAAAGGCTTGTTATACATGCAATTAATGATTTCGTATGTACAATCAGAGGACAAGCAGTATGAATAAACACGATTGGGGAGGGGGGCGTGTAGATAGTGGGATGAGGGTGCATCGGGAGGGGGTGAGGGTGGTGAGGTGATCTTTGTATGAACTCATGTCCACCTTTGGTGCCATTTCATTTGGGGAGGGTCGGGTGAATCAGGCAGGAGCGGGGGGATGATCAGGGGTAGGGGAGTGGTGGATTGACCTCATGTGACCTGGTGACTCATGGACTTTGGTGACCCCATGTGACCTCGGTTGACCCATGGTGTGACCTCAGGACCCCCTGGCATGGGGAAGGCTGGGGTGTTAGGAGGAGGAAGGGTGGGGTGTGTGGGGGAACAAGGGTGGGAACGGGGAAGGGAAGGTGGGGGGTTTGTGTTTAGGAGGAAACTGGGGGGTTGGTTTTGTTGAGGGGAATGGTGGAGCGGGGGTGGCCGATCTTTGCTTCACTAACTAGTAGCCTTCTTTGGCATGTGTGTGGGTGGGGTGGGGTGAATTGGGGAGGGGTGGGGCGTCGGGGAGGGGTCGGGGGCGTCGGCCTCGGTGTGGGGTCGGGGGCATCGGTGTGGGGTAGGCGGTGGCGTTGAGTGGGAGGGAGCGGGGTAAGGTGCATTGGGGAAAGGGCATCCATAGGTAGATAGTTGGGATGGGGTTGTGTGTGGGATTCTTTTTGACCTAATGTGACCTTGGGGACCTAATGTGACCTTTGGTTGCATTCATTGGGAGGGTCGGGGGCATCAGGCAGGAGCGACGCGGGGAGGGTGCATCAATAGGGGGACAGGTGGATTGACTATGTGATCTTGGTGATCATGTGGACTTTGATGACCATGTGACCGTAGTTGACCCCATTGACCTTGGTGACCCAGTGTGACCTTGGTGACCCCAGTGTGTGACCTCGGTGACCCATGTAACCTCAGCTGCCCCCATGTCATGGGAAGGCTGGAGGTGTGAGGGAGGAGGAAGGGTGAGGTGTTGGTGGAAAGGGGGGGACGGGACATACGGGGAAGACAGGAAGGTGGGGTGTTTAGGAGGGAAACAGGGGGGGTTTTGGGGGGGAAGGTTAGGGTGTTGGGAGGTGGTGCAGTGCAGTGGTCGGGAGGGGTGGGGGGGTGGTGAGGGGGCGGGGTGCGTCGATGAGGGGTCAGGGTGCGTCGGGGAGGGGGTTCGGGGGGCGTCGGTGAGGGGTCGGGGGGTGGGGTGCATCAGCAGAGCGGGGAGGGTGCATCAGGTAGGGGAATGGGTAGGGGGGGGACCTCACCTGCATGTGACTTTGGTGACCCATGTGACCGGGTTGACCCATGGGACCTTGGTGACCCGTATGCCCTCGGTGACCCCGTGTGAACCTCTGTGACCTCGGTGACCCCACTGTCACATCGGTGACCCTATATCACCTCCATGACATCCAGTCACCTTTGGCACCATTAACAAACCGCGATAGCAGATGACACTAGCGGTCCACCAACCACGAGTTTTTAATGTGGAACCCAAAAATGGGGGGATTGTCACATAGTTATGGTTTCATGTTCCATTTGTCTTGTCATACCTTTCAAACTCCAAAACCAAGTAATGAGTTAGGGCTCATTATAGTAATAACCTTATAGTCTTTCAAAAATTATTGGTTAACAATCCAAAAAAAAACACAACCAATTGGATGAAAACCATATTATCTTCCAGCTTGGAAAATGAGAGAATAAGATATTGGGCCTGGTATTCTCAAAAAAAGTAACTTAGGACCTGGGACTTTCATTAGGTCACTAAAATACTGATCACTGATAGCCTCATCCCCAGGGACCCAAAGTTTACCAAAATTGAGATCAGCTGCAAAGATATTTTTTATGAGGAAAATTAGCTTGAAAATAAAGCTTTAATAGCCATGCACATTGATGCTTGGTTATTTTTTCTATTATATCACGGAGGCCTAAACTTGTCACTAGACCGGGCATGCAATAAAAAACATAGCATGGAAGCCCTTTTGAGTGCCTTGTAAGTGCCTATATATTGGAGATGAAAAAAGGATTTAAATGCATTTCCCCATAATCCCACAACAAAGTAGATAAAGGTATCAGATTGCATGTAAACATCGTAATGTCACTCAATGTAACCAATGTTATTGGGCTAACTTGACACAATGTATGATGGGAATTTAGTTGATTACTCGATTCTTTACACGTGGCCACAAATTAGGTGATAATATTGGAGATTAGATCTATGCGATTCGATTTCACCGTATCCCATAACGCAGCAGGTATTTTAAGACAGCATATTGTACAGATAATGAAGTTACAAGCTTTAAAACTATACAGCGTTATTATTTGGACAATTTGGCATAAGGAAGGGATAGTGGATTTGATTAGTCGATTCTTCCAACGTGGACATCTCGCCAACGAGCTATGACATAAGATGTGCGATTTTTCCATTTAGCGTTCGGGGGTCGCAAAGGCAACAACCCAAGCAAGGATGTTTCTTCAAAATAACTCATACGTATTCTCCATTACAAATATCCCTATATTCCCTATATTATATAAGGTTTATACTATAATATATATTTACAACAAGTTAGAGAAGAAGTCAAAACTAAAAGTATGCCTAGAGTGCCTCAGCCATTTCACTAAATTAAATAATACACCCCTGCACCAAGTAAACGAGCCGAGAACAGGATCATCTAGCCACTTGAACTGGTGGAATTGAAAACCATCTCGTGAAATAGGTAACACTCGGAGCTCAAACAACTTACGCAGATTTAATTCCTTCTTCAAAAACACTTTCTCGGCAAAAGATCTCTCGCAAATCACGTAAGAATACATCCCGATGTTTTGAAACAGTTTTGTTTTTCAGATTCCGAATATTGCATATTGATTCAAAATAAATATACCTTCCCCTTTCTACATCCCGTTTTCTTCACCCCTAAAAAGTCTGACAATTTACGTGGTCTAGCCTAAAACAGATAAGTGAAAGTAAAACAAAATGCTACATATATAAGCAACTCTTTTTTTTTTTTTTTTTTTTTGGGACACGAGCGAAACCAATTATGAGAGGCAGCCGCCCTCACATATTAATGAATTGATTTGATAACAATACTTGCTAATTCAAATTAAACAGTTACATTTGCTCTTGAGAGAGGCCAGTTCCAATAGCTGGTAATCACTTGTCAGTAAATTTCATATGGTTTATGCTAGATAAATGATGTTATGTTAAAACTTCAATTAGCACTCCCCAATTCACATTTGGGGTTGTCCTTGATTTGCGACCCCCCATGGCTATATAGGGGTGGTGGTATAGTAAACTGGGACCAATATCTTCATACCAGAGTAACCTTCAGTATTCACTGACCTTGGACTTGGGACCATACCTTAGTTTCAACTTTTAGACTTTCAACTGCAGTGGTTATGTATGTATTTCAAGTCATTTATCTTTTAGGACTCTTAGTTGTGGGAGTTTGGGAAGTTATATTGCTGACAATGGCTTTAGTTAGAAAAAGTATATGTAGGGCCTACCTTTCCTCAAACAAACATTTGTTATATATTAGTATGTAGAAAACAGTATTTGTTTTGAAACATATTATTATAAATATAACAAAATTAGTTTGGGGAAACTTCGGGATATATATGTCACAAAACATGAATCAGCCCCTTAGACTATTTAAATTATTTATCTTATTTGATGTGGTACATAAGATTTTGTAAAAAGACAAGTGACTATATAGAGTCAATGTCTTTTTCACTAATATATTTATAGTCATATCAAATAAGAAACATATAATTTTACTACCTATTTGATTTTCACGTGCTTGGGAGAAAGTGTAATTGAAACTTATGTGAATGCTGTTGTACCAACTTTGTATGTCCGGCAAGGTAGAGACCACTTAGCACATGGGGAAATGTAATGGATGTGTTTGGTTTATTTTTTTTTCATTATACAATTTTGAAACCAATGTGTTTCCATCACAGAGTTTCATGGAGAATCTGAAATCATGGTGTCGTTTTTTTAAAAATGTGTTTTGGGTTTTAAAGGGTGCAAATTTTGTATAGGGGTAAAAAATAGAAGGTACTTACTTGTTTTAAACTTTATACCAGTCTGTTCGGCGGCTCTAAGGTTTCTAAAAAAGGTATAGTGCCATATTTCGACCTATTGTTTTAGTACAATAGGCTCAAGAAAGTTAAGGTCATTATTTATAGACTGGTCCGATTTTTATGAAAATGTTTTAAATCGTTCATTGGTCATACTAAATAAGAAATGTATTAAGATTCTGTGTGCACCTTTCAAAGTGAGACTTTTGGAGAGATGAAAGTGGTCTCAAATAGACCCGTGGACCACGGCCATATTGCCCTCTTAAGATTATCAAACGTCATTGGACAATGCGACCTTTCCTTTATATATTCGGATTCTGTACAGTAAGACGAACAATTTGGCACCATTTTTAGAACAAACCGATGGATCTGAAATTATACCCCCAGTGTGAAATTGAACCCGTTTACCTTGTAACTCTGTACTATAACGCCTCGGTAGGGCAAAACATACCTGTCGGTAATCCTTGAAAGGTTACTGAACATGATGTATACGTTAAAACACATTTGCCCCCTTTTATATTGTGACCCCTGTATCAAAGTTGTATTGTAAAACTTTGCCCCCTAGAATTCATCCAAGAAACCATTTAAACAATGAACACCCCATGATTTTTGGAGCCTCATACAATTTCGATTTAGAAAAACTTGGTGGCAAGATTGTATATGAAATTTTCACAAAAATATTAAAAAAATTAAAAAAATTAAAAAAATTAAAAAAATTAAAACAAATTTGTTTTGTTGTATTCCATTTTGCAAAAAACCGGATTTTGATTTTAACCTGGTTTCTGTTATATGGAAAAATCAATGAAAATTGCATCAATCATTGAGGCATGGAGTGTTCACAAAAGTGACCTTCCACGCCGACTCATTCGTTGTGGTCACTAAAAATTCGAAATCCACGCAAACAATTTTTAAACAGAACAACTGGCATTTGAATGAAAGAGCTAAGTCTGTGCTCTTTGAAGGTGAGTAAGTATCATGTATAGTCACAAACTATATTTTGTAATTGCCAAAGAGGGCACTTGAACTTTTTGAGACAGGCTGTAGATACTTGCTGTATCATAAGCAAGGGTTTAAATGCATCGTGATGCTCCGTTTACATGGGAACGATTTCGCACCATTTGAGGAGAGCGCCCTCAAGGTGTTACGTTATCAATTAAATGGGCAGGATGCAAGTTTAATTAATGGAGTTCAAGAGTATATTTGGAGAGTTTTTGTATGTCGTGGGTGAGAATGGATGAAGTCATCAATGAGTTATTTGTTGGTGAGGTAATATTTTGAAAATTTTTTGTTATGGCATGTACTTTTGCATCATTTGAGGAAAAACACCCTCAAATTGAATTAAAGAGTAAAGGGGCATTATGCAATTTTCAAAAAGATTATGGAGTTCATTGAATGAGTTGTGTTTTAGAGTGTTTTGTTGTTTGGGTGCGTTATGGATTGAGTCAGGGATGATTAGTTATGTTCTTTATAAGTAATTATAAATGGAGCACATCAATGAGTTAGTGAGGTAGGTAAATTTGTTAGTGAGGTATGAATGGAGGTCATGATGAGTATGTGGTTAAAGTCAGTTGGGTGGTATGGATGGAGTTCATCAAACCAGTTCAGGGACTTTTAGAGGTTTTTGGTGGTGTGGCCTTCATTGATGGAGTTAGTTTTAGAGGCGTTTTTTTTTTTTGTGTTTTGGTTAGTTTTTTATGTTTTTTCCTTTTTTGGAATTTGTTGTTTTTAGAGTTATCGGTTGGTGAGAATATGGATAGAGTTCATTGATGTGCCGTTATGCTTTTAGAGTGCTTTGGTGGGTGACAAGAAGAAACCGGGGGACCGCCTTGTATCCATTAAAAGGCCAATTCCCCATTATTACCCTTTTTAAAGGGCAGATGTCATTAATCAATTTACCAATTACAAAAAGCCATAATCAATTTACCAATTAAAGGGCATTCCTCATTTTACACATTAAAGGCCCTTCAGCCATTTCTCAGGTTACCAATTTTTAAAGGGCTATTCCTCTCATTGCCAAAGCCCTTTCCATCATTACCTGGAAAGGGTAATTAATTGCAAAAAGTATTTAAAATTTAAAGTGTCATTCCTTCATTTACCAATGAAAGGACATCTCAATTTCCGATTAAAGACCTTCCAAGTAAAAGGGGGCATTATATATTTTCTGAATGAAAATGGTTAAAGATTATAATTGGATTAAAGAGGCATTCATTTGATAAATTTTCCAAAAACTTATGACAGCATGTATGTATTTTGCACCATTTGAGAAGATGGCACCCTTAGGTTCTGGTGACATCACAGAATTGGGTACTACACTACGTTCTATTTTGCCAAGCATATTTATGTCATAGTGAAATATCGTAGTTGTTCAAAAACTGTCTGACAACCAAATAATGTCTTAGGTGTCTATGCATTGCGTCTTCCAGAAGCTCATTCCAGTTCCCACCATACACGTGGGTCCTATGCATCATTGATGCTCTTGTTAAACTTTAACAGTAAGAGTAAACGAAGAGATTTTTTCCCCCATAAATTGCACTTGATCAGTTGTAGCCACCTACCGAGAACGTTTCGAAGGTGTTGTATTGCGACAAACAATTACCAAGTAAAAAAGAAAACCGACAAACTTTGTTTTGAACTTGCCCACTATCGTAATGCCAATTAGAAAACCATGCTTTGATTTATGTCGTGCACGACAGACAGAAAATACCCACTGAATCATATCGTATTACATATATAGCCAGCCGTACTCGGCTTATTCACTTCAGGGTGGGATCTAAGACTTTAGTAAGCATTCCAATATGCAAAAAAAAAAAAAAAACGGTTTGAAAATAAATGGGGCGCTTCTTTCAAGGAATGTCCCACATGTCGCTTTCTGACTTAGCCACAAAAGAGTTGCCTAACATTATGGTCTCACTCTATTACTATATAGCTAATTTTTGTGTTGCCTGCCTTAAGGCAGGAAGACACATTGGGATCACTTTGTCCACTGTTATTGTTCTGCACATTGTCTATTTGTGAATGAAGAGGGGATATGTGAAACCCCCAAACCAACCCACAAATCTCTCCTGCACCAAGTGCATGGAGATAACAGAGAACCAATTTGCCCGAACAGGGAAAGCAACTGCCTCAACCCTAGTTGGGGGATCTGATGCAACAACAGCAATTGAAGGGGAGCAGAATGACTTCCAACCCAACCAGGTGGGAAGTGAGAAGGGGCCAAAGAGAAGGCACCTAGCGCTGATCCGCTCACCCAAATTGGCCAAAGAATGAGGTTAAAGGGGTATTCAAATCCCCCGGCTTGAAAAGCATAGGGGGATATTGCGCATGTCTGTATGTTTTTCACGTCTCCTTCAAAAAGTTTAAGCCCAATTTAAACCAGACTTGGGGTTCAGGTGCAGTAGGGATTCCTTCATATGAGGATTATGTCTAAGATCATAGACCAAAGTCAAAGGTCATCTGAAGTCATGTTTTTATGTGTGTGTATGTGTGTGTGCGTGCGTGCATGCATGCATGCTCCAGTTTGGTTAGGTTTTTGTTTTTTCACGTCTCTTTCGGAAAGTTTAAGTCTGATTTAAACCAGACTTTAGGGTGCAATATGGGTTCCTTCAAATGTGAATGATCTCAAAGGTCATGAACCAAGGTCAAAGGTCATTTGAGGTCATGTTCCAGACTGCCAATCTGCCATCTTGATTAGGTTTTTGTTTTTTCACGTCTCTTTCGGAAAGTTTAAGTCCGATTTAAACCAGACTTTAGGGTGCAATATGGGTTCCTTCAAATGTGAATGATCTCAAAGGTCATGGACCAAGGTCAAAGGTCATCTGAGGTCATGTTCTTGACTGCCATCTTGCCGGGGGATGACGCAAGTTTACTTGCAGTATTTTTTTTTGCAAACGAATCCCAATGAACGGGTTTCGTCTGGACTGGTAAACATTTTCGGCGATTCTGTCTTTATGGGTCCACGACCACTCTTCCCTCTTCCCTTTCATGGACCCACAAGAGAGGTTGGCCACATTTGAAGCACGCGGTAGTTTTTGACCAGCACCCATGCTCCAGGGGGCAGGTCTCCCTCACTAACCTCAAAGGGCAGCTATTGATTTTTCTTATCTTTTTGGTCCCCCGCCAACTTTTGTTGGCGAAGGGGGACTATAGAAATGGTAGCCATCTGTGTGTGTGTGTGTGCGCGTCCAACACGATATCTTCGGAACTAAGCAAGTGTGGAAGTCCATCTTTGCAACATAGATGTATCTCAAGTAGGCGGTGGGTGGGATACAAAGTGGGTCATGTGACATGGGTCAAAGGTCAAATGTGGTCAAAAATAGGGTCAAATAAGGGCAAAAATAGGGCTAAATTGCTATAATAAACGTTGTCAACATGATATCTTTTGATTGGAGCAAGTATGGGTGTCCATCTTCGCACCATAGATGTCACTCAAGTAGGCTGCGGATGAGTTCGGAGGAGAGTCATGAGGCATTGGTCAAAGGTCAAATGGGGTCAAAATAGGCAAAAACTGGAGTTAAATTGCTATAAACCTTATGTGTTGTGGTAGGATGATGAAACTTGGTGGGTGTGGTCAACATTCAGTGCCAAAACTTTTGAAGGTCATTTCAAGGTCATGCGGGGTCATCCAAGGTCAAATCACTTAACATGTGGTAGGAGGATGAAACTTGGTGGGTGTGGTCAACATTCAGTGCTGAAATTTTTGAAGGTCATTTGAAGGTCATGTGGTGGTAATTCAAGGTCAAATCACTTAACATGTGGTAGGAGGGTGAAAATTGGTGGGTGTGGTCAACATTCAGTGCCAAAACTTTTGAAGGTCATTTCAAGGTCATGAGGGGTCATCCCAGGTCAAATCACTAAATATGTGGTAGGATGATGAAACTTGGTGGGTATGGTCAACATTCAGTGCCAAAAATTTTGGTGGTCCTTTCAAGGTCAAATCTTTGCACATGGTTGTATGGTCATGAAACCTAGTGAATGTGGTCAACATTCAATGCCAAAATTTTTGAAGGTCATTTGAAGGTCATGTGGTGGTAATTCAAGGTCAAATCACTAATCCTGTGGTAGGATGAAACTTGGTGCGTGTGGTCAACAGTTCAGTGCCAAAAATTTCGAAGGTCATGTCAATGGAAGAGCCTCAGTGGTTCAAGAACCACTTATCTCCATCACAATCTTTCCTGAGATCTTAAAATTGTTGCTTTTTGTTCTTAAGCTACTGCACTGGGCGGGGGACCTTTGTGGTTCGAGAACCGCCTTGTTTGGACTAAGAATTTTCCCTCTAACCCACAGCACTTCTATGCTCTAACCGGAAAAAATAATGAAAATTTTATATATATTAAAAGAGACCACTATGTCATAGGTAAGCTAACCACAAGACCAGCGAGGATTGGTGTGCCAGATTTGCAATTCTAATCCTTGATACCCGGCCTTCATTACATAACATTTACGGTAATAAATCGCTACTGCTATGGTGGTCAGCACTCATTATAATGAATAGCTCCACTCTGGATTTCGCCCACAACGTATGCTCCAGGAGCATGAAGTGTGGTCCAATCTTCAAATTGCGCTAAGGCACGAGCAGATTCAACTAAAATGAACGCCATTTTTGGAGTTTTCTGTATGTTCAGTGTGAAAGAGCCGTCGTAGATTTCAGAGCCGAAATTGTCCTCTTTTTCGGAAAAACAAATTGAAATTGATAAAACTGATTCGAGATTGTAAGAGCACAAAAGTTTGTCAAGTTCATGCAAATACCGTCCGTTTATGTGGTGTACAGCACCACAGTCTAGTACAGGGAACCTTCTACGACGGTCATTTTTGAACATTGTTCGTCGGCCACACGTAAAGGCCCATAATGGCATTGAAAAGCCGTAGCAATCAAGCACTAGTATTAAGTATGGACTTGTCGACGCAATGCTCGTCGAAGTCAATTACACGAAGAAAAATAACCCTATGGCCGCAATTTAATTATCATGCACCTACTTGTACTTGTTATTTATCTGCCTGCCATTCTGTTTCTTCGATGAAAATAAATATTAAGTCTGTAATTTTGGAGATATTCTTGTCGGGATTCGTGCAACACGATTTGACTTATGTAATGTTCGTCATACAGAAATGAGGGTGATTCGTAATGTGAAATGCAAAAGAGTGATAATGACTCTTCTGACATGCCCGAAATTTTCAGTAATGAAACTCCGTTGTACTAATCCACAGTCCCCTGACTGCAGCACAGTGGTCATATTCTATCGTGTACAGAGCAATGCAGAGAGAGCATACCATGACTGTGACTGTGATCGCTATACTTAACTTCTGACACAGACATGCTTTACAATTATATTTGAGCAATGTTGCAAGTTAAATTTAGCGACCATACAAAATACATCATGGAGTTATAGCATGATGCAATATACCATCGCTTGATCAGCTGGATCAGGCAGTTTCAACCATACCTTCAAGGCTCTTCAAGCTGATTGGAATTGGGTTTGTGATTTGTAATTAAAGTTTATTTTTTCCTCATTCATTTATGCACTTGTCAAGTTCAATCCCAGCCCTGGGGGTCCGGGACATAGCGGGGGATGCCTGGACATAGCCGGCTGTTACAAAAAAGTATGCCCCCCAGCCGTGATGTTAGCCAGGACTGGCGCCGGGAATGTACATTAGCGTGTCCCCGCCCTGCCGGGACAATCACTGATGATAGCTGGGATTAACGGGAGGTACAAAATATTTTCCCGGCCTCCGCGGGACAATAAACGGGACTTTAACACTTGTGTCACACCATATAAAAACAGGCTATCAGTGAGCATTATCGCCCGTCCCAAATCCGTATATAGCTACCATTGCAAGATCCGATCCCTTCCATGTCGTGAAAGGCAGATATACACATAGCACACACGCACGTCGTCTCACGGTCGAGATATCAACTAATCAGAGGAATCAATATTTTTCGACTTAAAATTGCCAGAAAAATCAAAATCAACAGGAAACATTTTTTAAAAATTAATATCACTGAATCACAAGACATTACTAGAAGTTTTGTCTGTTTATTTCATTTCATAAAATCACCATAGGTAGTGAAACTATTGATATTGCTTGCTAAATGCCAGAATATTGTCATTTCATTGCATAAACTCGGGCATTTTAATATTCAAATGACAATATGGAATCGCTATGGAAAACAATAAATGCTCATGAAATACCTTCTGTTAGCTCAAAATTTCTCGAACTGCCGCATGTTTTCCTATAATAAATCAAAAAATTAATTTAACCGCGATTCCGAACTTGTTTTTTGGCAGTGTTATTCCTATTCAATTGTGTTCCTTTTAAATTAATCGGGATCCAGTGCAGTTTTTTGAACCGCCCGCGCCGTTCACCCAAGAGTACAGCCTGTCCAAGCTCCTGCGTAATGTCAGCTCAATTTACCGCAAGGCGTGCCGAGCTGAGGTCCCCGCCTCTGGGGTTTAACATTTTGATAACAGGGGGAAATTGAAGATTGATCAATAATCTAAAAAGTATAACAAATCTATTTTATTGCACCTAATTTTTTTTGGTTTGTTTTGGTTGGCTTGGCAATAAGATCTTGGAAGGTTAACTTTTTTTTGTTTCATGCGAAAACAACCATGTTTTTCAAATCAACTATTTACTAACATTCCTTTTAAATTTTGAAAAATTTACCCCAAACTACTGTTTTTCTCATACTTTTTGTACCAGTAGTATTACAACTTTTAATGAAAATTAATAACTGCACAAAATCTTCGTTTCTCACGAAACTGACATGGAAAATTCAACTCAAATTAGGATAAGCATGAAGACTTGTTGGTTAGCCTATTAAGTGATTGTTTGTTTTCAGATTTTGTCAGAAAGATGGAAACCGTCCTCCCAAAAAACGAGGAAAGTAGTCAATAAACGATTTCAATGGAAGCCAAAAAATGGTGATGTGCAGACTACAAATATCTTGTTTTTATGCACGTTTTCCGCTTTGTTGTCTGCGGCATATTGCAATCCATCATGCCATTCCCGAAGTGCCGCCCCCTGGGCAGGGTCGCAATATATTGATACCCACTGCAGAGTACTGCATGGGCATATATCAATTTTATATTAGCACGTCACGATCACAGAGTAGGCCGACAAAACGACAATCCCATGTGTCTTTTTTTGGCTGAAGTTTCCGTTGGCAGTATGATCAGGTTTTTAGATTTACTCTGCTATGTTTAGTGGTCGGATGTCGCTGTGGATAATGTGGAAATTTTTTAACAAACCAAGTAATATTACTCTGCTATGTATTAGTGGTCGGATGTCCCGCTGTGGATATGTTTGATTTGTTTAACAACCAAGTAAACGAGGTTGTGTTTCTCAAACATAACTTTCGATGTGGTGAAATTTCGGTCGGTTCTGACACTCCGGGGATCCAAAATGTATATGATTTTATATAGCTAGGACCTGTTGTCGCATATAGCCTGGACCGAGCGGGAATTGTAAGAGTTTTAAACAGTCCCCGGCCCCCATGGCCGAGAATATACGGGATTGTCACCCCAAGCCCGCTAGGAAGGGGTCCGGGACATAGCGGGGATGTACAAAGATGTAAGCCCGGCTACCCTGGGATTTTGTGCTCTTTAGCGGGGACAAAGGTGGGGGTGTCACGACGCAAAATGTACATTCCTGGCTAAGTCCCCGCTAGTCCCGGGACCCCCAGGGCCGGGATTGAAATTGACAAGTGCATTACTGGTAGGATAAACACTCGTTGTCATTTATGAAAAGTAACTTGGTTTGAATACTCAGGCTAGTACATTCAATAGGAGCATGTTTTTATTTTATTACGAAATTGTGTTTTCGTAAATTGACATAGAAATTCACTCAAAACTTCCTCAAATCACTTTATTTGTACTGAATATTGCATTTTTATTCAAAAACAAATCTATATTAATACCGGTGGTCGGTCTGTCTGTCAGTGTGTCTGTCTGACAGCATCTATTTTCTCGGAGACCGAGGGTCGCACGTTCCTGAAACTTGGTGGGTGGGTACGGCTGCAGTCTGGTAAGTACGTAATCCTGTTTCTAAAATTGAAAAAAAAAGTTGGCGTAAATTGAAACCAGTGTTTGAAATTTCTCAAGACTGGAATAATACCGAAAGGCATTGTGGGAAAAATGGATGTGACCGTCATGACCGTAGCGATTGCATGTTCACTTTTCCGTGTTTGCGAGCACCCAAGTACCCGTCAAAAACTTTCAATTTTCTCGCTAGGTTCTATAGGTTCAGACCTAATTACGATACACACCCGGATACACATTCAAAGCAAAACATAGTAACGGACCTTGTGATGCAAAAATCTCCATAGAACCCCTTCGTTTTCCGGAGATATTTGAGATTCAGTTTCATTTACACACATTCGCTATGACAGCCTGATAACATTAATCTCTCGCGCAGTTCCAATTTAGATAATATCTTTCGCAGTCTGTGACAAGACTACACCATGGGAAATACCAGACCGCCATAGTGGGTGGGTGCCCCTTGACCGAACGAAGACAGAGTTTGTATTGGTTAGTGGATCAAAGGTCATCAGGGGTCATTCACGGTCAAAGAAGGTCAAATGGGGTAAACATTGGTGTATCCAGACAAAACTTGGTGGGTGGGGTTAATTGTTGATGCCGAAAATTTTAAAGGTCATTCAAGGTCAAATGAGGTCAAATGGGGTAAACATTGGTGTATGGACATGGAACTTAGAGGGTGGCGTTGATTGTTGATGCCGAAAATTTTGAAGGTCACAACAAGGTCATTAGGGGTCATTCAAGGTCAAAGGAGGTCAAATGGGGTAAACATTGGTGTATCCAGACAAAACTTGGTGGGTGGGGTTAATTGGTGATGCCGAAAATGTTAAAGGTCATTCAAGGTCAAATGAGGTCAAATGGGGTAAACATTGGTGTATGGACATGGAACTTAGAGGGTGGGGTTGATTATTGATGCCAAAAATCTTAAAGGTCACGACAATGTCATCAGGGGTCCTTAATGTCAAAAGAACCGCTAAAAAACCAGAGTTTCATTCAGCCAGGTGATCGCAAAACCCAGGCAAGCCGAAACCCATGGACTTGCCAAGTATAAGCAATATTAAGATACATTTGAATAAATAATTCCACTCAACACCAAATACCACCTAATTTAGATAAATTTATTTGTAAAACAACTTTGGCACTATTATTACCAGGCAGAAATGTGAACCATTTTGTTCTAAATTTTTTCCACATCATCAGTGAAACCCTTGATGGGCGTGACTGTAGCCTGGTTGACACCGTTTTTCTTTCTTGATTTCAGTTCTGCTTTTGATAAGGGGTAGACACACATCCTACTTCAGAACTTCCACGCTTGCGGTGTAGAGGGTCTCTTTACTGGATTCAGAACTTTGTTACGGATAGAACGTCAGCGAGTCATATTTAAAAGGTGCAATTCTCTGATTGGACCTCTGTCACGTCTGGAGTTCTACAAGGGTCAGTGGCGTAAATTTCGTCTTGTCGACATGGGGGGGGAGGGCATGATGAAATTTAGATATGACCGGAATTTGTTGAAAAGATCCATCAGTAGCACATGTTGCGCGCGAAGCGCTGCGAAAAATTTTGCTATTAGAAGCTAAAATCGCTAAATATAATTGGGGGGATTAAAAACATGCGCGCAAGCGCTCTAAATTTGGCTGTTTTTAAACTATTATGGTAACAATATGAGGTTATTTTGGTGAAAAAAATTAACATGGCATCACATTGGGGGGGATGATCGATTGACCACCCCCCACTCATCAAAATTTGGGGGGGATATATCTCCCCCCCCATCCCCCCCCGGGATTTACGCCTATGACAAGGGTCAGTACTGACTAACTCTCCTGTTCTTTTCCTTTTATTTGTTTCCGACATCACCTTGGACTTTCGTCTCCTATATTTCAATTTGCTGATGACCACACATTCGGTGAGACCTATTCGGAACCTCCGTGATTGTTTGAATCTTCAAATTTGATCTTGATAAATTGTAACCTTGGACAGTCAAAACCATCTTCCACGTAATGTCTCCAATGTGCTGTAATGCATTTCTTTCTAGATCTAAGCTATGGTGCCAAATAGACGGTACTCTTTAGGTGGTGAAACTCGCTTCGTTTAATTGAGTTTAGAAGTTACTCAGCATAACATTTTCCTTCTAATCTCATTTTCACATATTGATTCCACTTGTAACAAATTCACACCTCGTTGGTTTTCTTTCTTATCAGAGTACTAAAACGTTCACTTCTCTGCTTTACTACACGTGTACCAAGCTCTTGTCCTTCCTCATCTGGTTTTACTGTTTTGTTTTTTTGGGCTCCTTCAATCTTTCTTATATCCAAAGGCTTGAGAAATTTCAAAGGAAACTAAACTTGTGTTCTTATTTCCATTAAAAGGTCTTGGTCTGGTGTGCAGGTTACTTACCTTGATAGGTTGACTGAATTTGGCGTATTTGAAAAGTTGAGACTTGTTTAAGACAAATTTTTTCATAGGCTGCCCTGGTTGTTCACATTCATACTTCTTAATGGTATGGGTCCAACCGTCTTTCTTAGAGTTTCTTTCACACCTGAAGTCTTGTAAATCGCATGATGTCTGCAACACCACGAACTAATCTTTCTTTCAACTCATGTTTTGGTTACCCTTTTCCGAGACTTGGGAAAGTAATTCCTGTTGACATATCGAACTGCTACTACTCGCTACTATCTTTTTTCAGTTCAAATTGTTGTGTAAGCCCATTTGCTTTGACACTAATTTTTACTTGTTTATATTTAAATTTCTGGCTATCAATATTTGTTGGTTTTTGTGTTTGGTACTGTTATGGCCATTTTATTGCATACCTTGACTTTTTTTTTTTGTTCCATTAGAAGAATCCACGTCATTTTTGTTTGGGCTGTATGCCCATTTTTCTTTCCTGAGTTACTAGTACTTTAATGCTTTTCCTTGTAACTCAATAAATATTATTATTTATTAAATAATATTATGATTATATAAAAACACAAAAACACCCAAATTATCAAATGGCTTCCTTTTTCTCTTGAAGGGTTAATAGCCATGGTGGAGCAAGATTACATGAATCTTAAAACATTACTGTACATGACAAGGTAAGGCCTACGCCCAACACCTTACTCTGCATTCATTGCAATTGTTATCGGTACCCTTGTATTTCACACCATCTACCCCTGTAATGACTGAAAGTTGTACCTTCCACTTTCTTGCTTGAAAACAAATTAGGTTTTGTACAATATTAATCTGTTTTTGTATCTCCTGCATAGCAGGGAGACACATAAGGATTGGTTTTCACTGACTGTGTGTGCTGTATTACGGTATAATGCGGATGTCATGCTGTGGGTGTAAACTAAATAAGGCTACATTTCTCATTTCTTTTCTCGCATGCATTTTTTTTTTTTGAAGAGCGCCCCCATTGTCAAAAAAGTGAGATTTTTACCGGTTGCATTGGTAACTGTCTTGTAACTATACCTTTGAATGGTTAAGCTCTACATGTCTATGTGTCGGCAAACAAGGAATTTTGTATCTAGAATAATTGATATCGGGATCCCGATAATAATTTCAAAAACGGCTGCTGTAACGGCCTTCCAATATGAAAATAGACCTTTAGTCAAAAGCTCAACTTCCCCCCAACATTAAATGAGCCAGGAAGAATATTTAACTGACTGCCATTGGGCCAGCCAAAGAACTCCCACAATGCTGCTTAGAAATATACTGTGGCCTCCATGCTCTGGAGCCCGCCTTTAAGGGGGGGAAAGCGGCCAATTATTTATGGCAAATAGGCTGCAATAATTCAAACCAATCAACATGTAATGAGATAACATGATAGTCCTAATGTCAATTCAGGGTAATTATAGCCTAGACCTCTGAAGCAGGAATTTTTGGGGGGTGGCGGGAAGATTCAAACAATAAACTGTAATGAGATAATCATGATAGTCCTAATGTAAATATCAGGGTAAATTATAGGCCTAGACCTCTGTAAGCAGGAATTTTGGGGGGTGCGGGACCTCGAAAAAGTGGACCTTTTTTTGGGTAAGTGGATCAAGGTTGGTCCACTGCACCTTTGCAGTACAAGGTCACTCATGTGATTTTCCAACTGCCATTTCAAATACAAACCAAAATGGCAGTTACAGTACATGTATATCTATGCTAGTGCTCAGGATGAAGAAGTTTTTTGGACCGTTTTCTTTGCACTTCCGCATGCGGTACTGCAAATCTCCGCTTACACTTCCGCATGCAGAAGTGCAAATGTCCGCGTGCACTTCCGCATGTGGAACTGTAAATATCCGCGTGGATGCGGAAGTGCAAATGCACACGGATATTTGCACTTCCGCATCCACGCGGACATGTGCACTTCCGCATGGATGCGGTAATGCACGCAGATATTTGCACTTCCGCATGCATGCGGAAAATGCAAATGTCCGCGTAAATGTGGACATTTTATTGAAAATAAGTGAGCTAAATATACGTAGTCTTTTGCAAACTTGTAATGTAAAATCAAGTAACCTAAGTTCGTCAAGTATGTCATATTATTATTATTAACCCATCAATTCATTGAATTGAGGGGTTATTGCGATCGAGAGTGGCGTGTTTTAATATGTCGGCTCTTTCTTGCACTACTAGTCGGCCGTTTTATGTGCTTTTCCGCCAAAAATTCGGCTAGTGATTCTGGAGGTAATTGGGCCTCGTCTGTAGTTTTTATTTTTTTAAATTTTAGTGACGGGAGTCAGTTTGGGTAGGTTTTGTGTTTTTTGGGGCATCATTGGATGCCGTGCTTCTCGTCTTTCGTACTCAAAGCTATTGGTTTGTGTGCATGTGTTAAGCGGTGCTAGTGGGCAGAGAAGATGAGAAAGAAGGAGATGGCTCGATTTGGAAATCCGATTACCCAGGATTACTCTCATTCATCAGCTCATTGTTTGGGTAACTTCAAGGGCCACTCGATTGCACCTTTGAAGTAATCTGTTCATCCGACTCAGCTTGGCCAGTCAGGAAAGTTTCAGAACAGGAAGTAATTGACACACTGCTATACTAAAACAGTTTATTAATATTCCAGCTAAAATTTCTCTACTGGTAATGAACTCCACGTTTGTTCTGATCGATAATTATTTATTTTATTCATTGGTGAAATAATTGAGGAAAACATTGACTTTTTAATGAAAGAAAAACAGCAAAATTAGCCCTTGATAAAGGATGTTGTTATTTTAGCCTAATGTAAACATTTCCAGTTAGTTCCTGTGAAATACGATATGACGAATGAATAGATAAATGTATTTTGAATATAACTCAACCATACCTGTTAGTGTCAGACAGTGTCAAAAGAGCCAAAATGCTTTGAAAATTTGTGGTTAAAGTTGTCTGTAAATGATGCAGAAGAGTACGTTTCGCTGTACTGGTCACGACCAAAGTTCAATGACTTGTGTAAATGCCAGTTGACAACTGGGTAATTTGAATAGTTCTGGGATTTAATGACAGATGTATGTAATGTTCTCTAGCAAGAAGCGCAAGTCTTTGATCGAATCAATTGGATTTAAGGCTACTAAGATGAATAGGCGGATGAACAGTTTATCTTTTGAAGTAACAGTTGAACCATCTCCTTCTTTCTCATCTTCTCTGTAGTGGGGTATACTTCGGGCGAAAATGAACAAGGAGTGGCAAGGACAGAGGTTAAACACGATTGCCTTTATGTGTAATGGTGTGCCCGGCCTCGGGCTGTTGCCATGCGACATCAGGTCGGTCTGTGGAGTGAACCATTTGTACTCATAGGGTACTTTTGTGTTCTTAGACTTGATAAAATGTGTAATAGATAAAATACTATGGAATCAGTTTTCAAATTTAATGGGAAACAGAGGTAGCTGTTGTGTAAAACAAAATATGCCTATTGTTGTCTTATTATGTATTTAATTATATGGCCATTCAAATCTTGGCTAACAACTTGTTCGGAATCCTTGGCTATCCATATATGGGGGTTGTTTATAATGAATATTCAAAACATAATTGGAATCACAGGTTATCAAGCTGGGTGGGGAATCAGACCTGTTGTTATATGGCCTTCGTAAGATAGTTGCTAGTCTTGATGCGGAGACAACAGAATAAACAGCAATCCTATATGCATTCAATCTGTACTAGTCTCTGATAGCGCTAATTTAGGCATGTGTTATCTCTGTTTTCTATAATATGATGTTACGTGTCATTTAGAGGAAATGCTATGTTGCTACATTGAAACG
This sequence comes from Ophioderma brevispina, assembly GCA_023653785.1. Taxonomy (NCBI): domain Eukaryota; kingdom Metazoa; phylum Echinodermata; class Ophiuroidea; order Amphilepidida; family Ophiodermatidae; genus Ophioderma; species Ophioderma brevispina. The sequence goes on along the minus strand of JAMKCH010070443.1, from coordinate 78,419 downwards.
ATAGGATTTATAATCATGCTTGAATTCCCTTAGTCACTGGAAAAGTTTTGGATGGCGTCTATCAGTTGGGAGAGGCAGGTGGCATTTCATGTTTTTATACATCTTTGCATAGATAGTGCAAAGCAGATCGACCTTTACATATAAGAATTGATTTTTCTCTACCGTCTGACTCTATGTTTCAATTTTAATTTCCACCTACTGTATTCTCATTCAATGCCAGAAAAGTATTAAGTGACACAAAAGGTTGAATCTACTAGCTATGGTTTGGAACTACAATGAATGATGTATACAAAAGTATACAAACACTGCATTTGTTATTGACTATATATCGTACTTCGTCCCTCCCGCTTTAGTATTTGCACGCTGTTTTCATCTGCCACCACATGTTGCCCCATACGTCGCAGTTACATAACAGCGGGAGTGACGCTTGTGTAGGTAAGACCTGATGAGGTAAGACTAAGACCGCTTGGTCAGATGTGCATGTGTAATTTGCATAATACATTTTGGCAACTTGTTTCATGCGGTGGACACCTTAACAGTTTCTGGAGGGGTGTTCATTGTCGAGTTCGAAATCATGTTCACAGGTTCTAGCATAAAGATATTATTGGACTTTACTATATTAACTTCATGGTATTAGTTATATATTCATGGCTATTTTACGCAAAATCGTAGTTGCAAGATGTAGGCCCTACATATTTCTGTTATTAGTTGGCATCTTATAAATAAAATAAATAACCATAGCCTACAAATGATGACCTTACCTGCAGGCAATGTTTGTTCCTAATTTGCAATTCGACATTGTTGCTACGTTCTTCATGTTCTTGGCTCGTGCATATAGACATGCACGGCAAGGCGGTGGGTTCGGTGGTAGGTGCCTCTGACTGTTCCGGAAGATCAAGTTTGTATGGTTGTGAGATGAATCAAAGGTCAATCAGGTGGGCGTCATTTCAAGGTCAACGGAGGCAAATGGGGTAAACATGTTGTTTTAGGGACATGAAACTTGGAGGGTGGGGAGTGATTGTTGATGCCAAAAATTTAAAAGGTCACACGACAAGGTCATCAGGGGTCATTATGCGTCAAGGAGGTCAATTGGGGTAAAACATGGAGTTGTATGGACAGGAAACTTGAAGGTGGGGGTGAAGTTGATGCCAAAAATCTTGAAGATCATGACATGGTCATAAGGGTCATTCAAGGTCAACGAAGGTCAAATGGGGTAAACATTGGGTTTGGACATGAAACTTGGAGGGGGGGGTGATTGTTGATGCAAAAAATCTTAAATGTTAACAAACAAAGGGGTCATAAGGGTCATTCAAGATCAAAGGAGCGGATGTTGGTCAGAGTTGTGGTGGTGTATCCAGAAAAACTTGGTGGGTGGGTTCGATTGTTGATTGCAAACATTAAATCATGACAAGGTCATCAGGGGTCATTCTTGGTCAAATGGGGTAAACATTGGGTATGGACGTGAAACTTGGAGGGTGGGGTTGATTGTTCGATGCCAAAAATCTTAAGGTCATGACAAGGTCATCAGGGGTCATTCAAGATTCAAAGGAGGTTCAAATGGGTTAACACATTGTGTAATGGACATGAAACTTGGGCGGGGGGGTGGGGGGGAGTGTTGATGCCAAAAATTCGTAAAGGTCATATAAGGTCATTCCAAGGTCAAAGGAGGTCAAAAGGGTACAACTCTTGGTGCTATCAGACGAAACTTGGTTGGGCGAGTGAGTGTTGATGCGAAAATTTTAAAGGTCACGGCAAGATCATCAGGGGTCCTTTAAATTGGTAGGTGGGTTTGCCCTTTGATGTCCGAAGACAGAGTGGTATGGTTTGTGATCAGGGTCATTCAAGGTCAACGGAAGTCAAATGGGTAAACGTTGGTGTATGGACATGAAACTTGGAGGGTGGGGGTGCGAGTGGATTGCAAAAATTTGTTTAAAGGTCACAACAGGTCAAGGGGTCATTCAAGGTCAAAGGAGGTTAAACATTGTTTCTCGGACACCGAGGGTCACACGTTCATGAAATTGTGTGTGAGGGGTGCCTTTGACTGCCCGAAGATCAAGTTTGTATTGGTTTGTGAATCAAAGGTCATCAGGGGTCATTCAAGGTCAACGGAGGTCAAATGGGGTAAACATTGGTGTAGGGACATGAAACTTGGAGGGTGGGGTGATTGTTGATGCCAAAAATCTTAAAGGTCACGACAAGGTCATCAGGGGTCATTCATGGTCAAAGGAGGTCAATTGGGGTAAACATTGGTGTATGGACATGAAACTTGAAGGGTGGGGGTGAATGTTGATGCCAAAAATCTTGAAGATCATGACATGGTCATCAGGGGTCATTCAAGGTCAAAGAAGGTCAAATGGGGTAAACATTGGTTTATGGACATGAAACTTGGAGGGTGGGGTGATTGTTGATGCCAAAAATCTTAAAGGTCAAAACAAGGTCATCAGGGGTCATTCAAGAGCAAAGGAGGTCCAAATGGGGTGTACCAGAAAAAACTGATGGTGGGTTTGATGTTTGATCAAACATTGTGTAAGTCTGATCAACGGTCATCAGGGGTCATTCTTCGTCAAAACTGGGGTAACATTGGTGGATGGACGTGAAACTTGGGGGTGGGTGATTGATGCTGCCAAAAATCTTAAAGGTCCTGACCAGGTCATCAGGGGGGCATCAAGATCAAAGGAGGTCAATGGGGTAAACATTGGTGTATGGACATGAAACTTGGCGGGTGGGTTGATTGTTGAATGCCAAAAATCTTAAAGGTCCTTAAGGGTCATTCAAGGTCAAGGAGGTCAAAGGGTAAAACTTTGGTTATCCAGACAAAACTGTGGGCCGAGTTGATTGTTGATGCCGAAAATTTTAAAGGTCACGGCAACGTCTCAATGGGGTCCCTTAAAACTTGCTGGGTGGGTGCCCTTGACTGTCCGAAGACAGATTTTGTATTGGTTTGTGGATCACGGTCATTCAATGTCCAAAGATGTCACTGGGGTAACGTTGGTGTAGGACATGAAACTTTGAGGGTGGGGTCGATTGTTGATAATGCAAAAATTTTAAAGGGTCACAACAGGTCATAGGGGTCATTCAAGGTCACAATGAGGTAACATTGGTTTCTCGGACACCCGAGGGTCACACTTTCCTGAAGACTTGTGGTGTGAGTGGGTGCCCTTTGACTTGCCCGAAGAGTGAACAAGTTGTATGAATTTTTGATCATAGGTCATCAGGGGTCATTCCAGGTCAAAGCAGGTCAATTGGGTAAACATTGGTGTATCCAGAAGAAATTTGGTGGTGGGGTCGATTGTTGAGCTGAAAATGTTAACGGTCACGATAAGGTCATGAAGGGTCATTTAAGTCAAAGGAGCGTCACAACCGGTTGGTTAACTTTGGTGTTGTGTATCAGCCAAAAATATTAAGTCACGGCTAAGGTCATCAGTCGTCATTAATGTCAAATGACCCGCAAAACCCGAGGGTCAATTCAAGGTAGCGCGAACCCCAGGTGATCGCGAAACCCATGGACACCTAGTATGTACTATTTAACAATAAATGGAGATGATGCACATCAATGATCAAGGTAAAATTTTTAGGCTATAAATGAAACAATCATAAACTATCGTACATTCCAAATTATTTAATTGGATTTTTTTGCTATGTGATAGTTCTTGCGTTACCTTTTATTTGAATTTTCTTTTCATGAGAAGAACTCCCTCCCCCCCCACACCCCCATCAAGTCTGATGTTGCTTTGAGTCTACACGCTGTACCGACAGACTGCATGTTGGAATAATTCGCTGATGCATCAACATTGTTTCTATCCTCATGTTATTACAGTAATAAGGATATAAGACTTCAAAGGAGGGTTGAGGAAGCCTGAAACATGGACAACATTGAAAACGGAATATGAAACGTAGCGAAATGCTTAACCTGGAATTCAATGTAACCTGGAATTTTAATTCATTGTATCTGTCAGCATATGATCGTGAATGATTGTTTATATTATTGAGTTTTTTGTGGCTGTGGACCATGGCTATCCGGAGGAGAGAAAAAATGGGTTTGGTGTAAAGAAGAGCCAAGATGGTAAAAAACATTATAGATATCGTTGATATGTCAGATAATTAGATCCCGTGGGATTTTCGTGCCAAAATTGATTTTATTGGCTAACTTTGTAAATTGGGTGCTGATTTCAAAAAAGTTAGGTGCCATTTTTTTCAACCACACCTTCAGTCGCCTTGTGAATTCAATTGGCCGCTTTTTCATATATTTTGCCTATATATCGGGCTATGGGCAACTTAGAGGGGTAAAAAATGGGGTGGCTGGGCAATACATATACCAGGGATCTCCATTGAAAGCATTAGTCTTACTTGATAACTGATTGGTTTGGCCGACATCGTGAATTCAAAATGGCCGCCATTTTCAATATGTTTATGTCCTGTATCTCGGCTTATGCAGCAACGTAAAATCGTAAAGTAGCACTTTTGTCCAGGTTGCACCTAGTATTTTTTATAGGATGAGTGGACTACAATGGAGAACACATAGATAGATTGGTGGTTAGGACACTCAGTCACCACGGACCATGTATTATATGACACCGGCGCTTTGGTAATTTATGGGCGGGATAATAAAGACATATGGCATTGCGTTGAAAATGCATGGGGCACTGCTCTGGATTTCGAGCATGTTTCAATTTTAGTTAATATGAATGTTGGTAACCAATTTAGAGAGCTTAAAAGGATTAAATACTTCCACGTAAGTACTTTATTTTTTAAGCCACTTATTTAGCTGGTTTGATCAGACTTCAATAATAATTTATGAGTAAATACGTACACGAGACGTAGGGGTGGAAGCAAATTGGACACCAGAGATGGGTGAAGGTTTATGGGAGAACTTACAAGGTCTTTCGATATACCTTTCCGGTACTGAAAAAACCTTTTTCCGATAGGGACTCTGCAAGCCTTCGATCTACTTCCGCGGAAACTGCAAGCCAGAAGTATTCAGATTAAATTTCTCGGACTATCAACAGTGACCATCATGGAAACAGATTTGTTAAGGAGACATCCAACTGAATTAATAGCTGCCCTCTATATGCCTACCAGTGCTTGCCTCTTGCTCAAGGGAATCCACTGGTGTTGTAGTCCTCACCACAAAACGGTCATAACCACTTGATCTGACTTGCACGAAAAGAGCAAAGAAGCTGCCAATTTCTCAACAGTTGATTACATTATAAAGAGGGGGGCTGGGGAGGGGGGGGGGAAACTACAACTGCTTGAGAGTTGGTGCGGTCCATGCTTGTTTTGCTTCACTTCATGCTATCGCCAAATATCTTGAATCCATAAGCACTGAAGCTGGTCTTTATTCACCAATCACCATCGGCAATCCATCAAATCTTTAAAGGAAACGCATTTTAAGAGTGGTGTAGAGTACATGTAACCAATATCATGGTCTGCTATGACATCCTCTTTGAAACAACTTTGCAGCTAGAAAACTTGTATATTATAATCCTGAAATGTCACGAGCTCCACAATAGGCTTCATATGAGACAAGAATATATGGTGGGTGTCTTTGAAGGGTTAAAGTAAATCTTCAGAGACGATACGAGTGCACTTGGTCACGACCTCGCAAATGCAAAAAGAACAAAAGAATTCTCTTGCGTTATATGAAGCAGGTATGAGCGTATAAAAACTTGATTCCAGAAAGTAGACAGGGAGAGTGGGGTATTTGGTCTCGGTGCCATTGGGGAAGAAGTCAAATACTACTATTTTGCTCCTGATCTCTACAATTATGTTCGACATGTACCAATTTGTCTTGACCAAATAAAGATATTTAAGTGCTGACCAAGAAAATTGGGAAGCTCTAAAAATCTGGTGATTTCATGGTGACTAAGGCATTCCATTCACAAATTCTGTTCGTGGACCAAACATTGGAACAGCTTATCAGAGTTTTCTGTTATCGCAGAGCACTCTTCTCCTCGATGGCCTTCTTATAATCCCAAATGACAAGAGTACTTTTATCCATGTCATTGATGAGTCTAACAGGGAACCACCAAGTGACTCTCAGGTAGACTTAAAACTGGCTGATACATCAAGCGGGTTGGAGATCCAAGTACAATTTCTGCATTAATAGACAGCCATGGCACAGTTTCGAGTTATCAACTGAGGTCCAACAATGGTACACTGCTCTTATTTGGCCACCACCTTTGTGCGAAGCATCCGTAAGATTGTATCCGGGTATGCATGAGGATGTGATATCTTCGACAGATATTTGATAAATCACTGAAAGCTCAGAACATGGCAAAAGGTCTCTGCTGGCATTGATCCGGGCAAGTTTGACATCAGAGTTTCGGCTAATACTCAAATTAGTACCACTGAAAACCACGCTGTTATATATTGAACAAAAGTCTCCACTGAAAGATTACGTGGGAGGAGGTAAAGCTCTACCTACCAGGGCCGGAATAGGGGGGACGCCCCGGCTCGCCGCCCCCCTCTAATTTTTTGCAGGAGCACAGGGGCGTCGGGGGCGCAGTATAGAGCGCCGGGGCCACGTAGATATAGACAAATGACTTTTTTTTGTACGCATTAGGGCGACCTTCTCTGAGAATGAATTTACAGGTCGTCGGGCGCCGTGAGGAGATCTAGATTTGTGGGCGCCCAGTGGAAGCAGTACGCCCCTCCCCTCTCCGCTTGTCGAATTTCGAACCGACGGGAACAAGTATGCCGGGGTTTTACGGCGAGCGGATGCGAGGCCGGGAAACTATGGCCCCCCTCTATTGAGAAATCCTGGCTCCGCCCCTGATAGCAGCAAGATATTAGATTGCCATCCTCAACGTTATCCCAAAAACCAGGTGTGTATGCTCCAATATTGGTGAGCACACACTCGAGGAGGCGGACACCTTGATCCCAATGCATTGTATTAATGCGGCCAAGACTGACGGAGAAATCAGGGATATAGATGTATATTCGCCTGACACGGATGTCTTCATTTACCTCATGGATTTGTGTTCAACCAAATGCCTTCTAGGCGAGCTTCACTTATCACCGGAAAAAGGAAAGCGAAGCGCACAGTTGACATTAGTGCAAGGTGTGCAAGCAGTTGGACGCGAAAAAATATTAGGTAAATTAGGTATGCACGCCTTTAAGAGATACTGATTGGGGAGGAAAATTTGCTGGCATATCTAAGAGTAGGTGGAAAAAGCCTAGATTCCAAGCTGATGAGGAATGGGTTGTATTCCAGAAAGGGAAAATTTAGTGAGGATAGTTTTCGACCTAGACAGCATGTTAAATGTTCTGAAAACTTTTTGTGCATCCGTGTTATGTCAAGAACAGCAAATGCAGCCCATTTGCAAAGAACAGCGCTCTGTAAATGCAGTGACTTTGGTTACACATTTGATTACCACGTAACAAGGTCCAGAAGGGCTATCCTGACTCATCATAATCATCATTATCTGGCGTCGTAGAGGAAAGTCGAAAGCAGCTGAGCACAAATTTGTACCAGGGTTGCATTATTCCTTCATGGAGGTGCTGGATTTCACTTGCATTACAATCCAGAGTATCTTTAGCAATGACCAGGATAACTAAGTTTCCTGCCACGGCTAAGTTTTTTTTCCTCCAGGGGGTGGTGTCCAGAAAATCAGGTGAGAGATAGTTTGGTCAGTTGTTCCGCATGCAGGACTACAAACTGGAGGACGTCTTTTTTAATGTGTTCTGATAGGAGTTGGTATATCTCCAATACCTCATTATTGGAAATAGGATCTCTCCAGTGATGTTAAGTACTCTTCTAAGAAGTTATGTATAACAGTCATTGATCCTATACTTAAGCTGGGGTAATGGTCAGTCTCAAGTCTCCATAAGATGAGATACTCTCAAACATAACCCTGAGAACTCAAGTTCTATCATGAATATGGGGTATGGGTCATCCCATGTCTAGTAATGTAAGCCTCTAATGGAATTCAATAAGCCTTATTTATTTTTTTTGTGATGGACATGCCAAAAAAAAAAAAAAAACATCCTCTTCGCATTAGTCAAAAATTTGCATAATAAAAGTTTTTGTGTCTCTAAATAGGTGATAAACTGGAGAGTATTACTTGATTTGCTTCAAGAAAATTATTAAAATGCCTACACCTCAAATAAAGTTTCCGAAATAAACGCAGTATGGGGAAATAATCTTCATGTACTTAAAAAAACAATCCAAGATCAAAGTCAGTATTTCAAGGATAGTTGTTTTAAAACAAAGTAGATAGAATCTGGTCATTTATATACTGAATTTGGTTACTTTCATTTGTCTAGTGGCGGCCATTGAAATCCTTCCATGGTGGCTGAGTTTGAAATAATAGGCATGCCGTGTGATTTGGAATTATATCAATAGTACATGAAAATGTACATTTTGAGATGTTTATTACTGGTATGCTGAGATTTTAAAAAAAAGTGTAGTAGATATGGCCGGCATGTTGAAAATCAAGATGGCGGCAAAGCTAAAATTAGATACAAGTAAGCCAGTGCTGTTAATGGATTCCCTGGTACCACACACATGGGTATTCCACCAGTTTTACTCTTCCACGTTTCTTACGTCAAGCATATAGGGCATATCATAATTTAAAATGGCGGGCCATTTTCCGAAATTAAGAGGAGACAAACCAAATCAGGTACAAGAAGACGATTGCTTCAATGGAATCCCTAGTATCACAAACATGGGGATGTCACCAAGTTTACTCTGTCTAAGTTGCTCATAAGCCGAGGTATAGACAAAAATACTGAAAATGGCTGCCATTTTGAAATCCAAAATGGCGACTGAAGGCGTGGTGTTGAAAAAAATGGCACTAAGGGATTTTTGAATCAGCACCCAAAATTGACAAAGTAAGCTAAGAAAATCAATTTTGGCACAAAATGCCACGGGAGAAAACATAACAACTGTACTATTACTTTCAAAAAAAAACTAAACATTGACTCCAAACTTAATACAAATAGCATTCCTAACCATCCAATGATGGGTTACTGATCATTGGTGATGCACTCGTTAGCATGCATATTAGACAGGTACATCCAAGGTCATAACTAATCTAGTTTTCTACCACATAGCCAACTAGTTTTTTGTTTGCATAAAATATTGTTTACAAATTTAAGCTTTGGGGCCACCCTGATTTGTGACTTAAAAAACAAAGGGGGGACCTAAAGATAAAAGGGTGCAACGGCCCCTGGTAAAAGGCATAACAGCCTTAGCAAAGCAAGGTTGCAGACACACAAGAAAAGCAAGATGGTCTAGCAATGCTTGCCCAGGCACTTTGAGACAATAATCTTCGCAAGGAGCTCATTGAACCCAGAGATAAATTATCCGCTATGTGCACCTTTGTAAACCGTCAGTTAAACCTACTGAGTGGCTGGTTAGAGAGACCTTACCCCAACATGGTAAAGCTCTTGATGAACAACAGAAGACACTCGGGGGGTAATGCGTCAACTAAAGTGTATTTTGTCAAGAAAACAGTGCCATACCCAAAAACTGGCATATCAGATGGGTTGATGGTTGGATTGCTAAGAAAAACAAAAACCCCAAATTTCGGGACCGTTTTAGGCCAGAATCGGCGGGATGCTCCACAGCAGTTCCGAAACCTTTATTCAAAAGGCGAAGGGAAAGGAAACCGTTCAATCAGGTCAATCAACAAGACCAACACCAACCTCCAAAGTATTGTAAAGAATAAAAGAGGAACCTCAAGAGGTAGGTGAATTGATTGAAAATTTTGGTTGGGCCTAGTCCTAGGCCCAGTTCTAGTGGTGATTATGAATTTTGCACTCAAGGTCAATTGAAAAACCATATTGAGGCATGGAGAAAAATCACGTCTGATAACACAATTTTACAGGCAATTTCGGGGTATAAATTAGAATTTCAGGAATCCCCGCCAGTTCAAGTGAGAAAGCCATTTCCATACAGACTAAGACCTGATGAAATACAGGCTGTGAATACAGAAGTTGAAAGACTATGCATAAAAGGTGTTATAGAAAAAGCATATCCATAAATAGGGCAATTTATATCGAACATATTTACAAGCCAAAGAAAAACTGTGGGTTCCGAATAATTCTGGACCTTTCGGATCTGAATTCACATATTGAATATCATCATTTCAAAATGGACACATTTGAAACAGCTTTGGCACTTGTGACAAAAAAATGCTTTATGGCCTCAATTGGTCTTCGAGATGCATATTATCATTTACCTATAGCAATAGAGCATAGAAAGTATCTCAGATTTTTCTGGAATAGTCAATTGTATCAATTTTGTGTACTACCAAATGGTCTAAATCAAAAGAAAAAACAAAAATAGCAGCTAAACTTACTGCACAAGTTTTGACAGATCTGGGGTTTACTATCCACCTGAAAAATCGGTATTTACCCCAGTGCAGAAAATGGAATTTTTGGGATTCATTATCAACTCAAATAAGATGATAGCAGAAATTGCCAGTACACAAAAAGGAAGAAATTAAGTTGGTGTGCCAAAAATTATTAGATACAAAACAGCCAAGCATTAGATTTGTTGCCACGGTTATCGGCAAATTAGTTGCTGCACTACCAGCAGTGGAATATGGTGCATTAAATTACCGGGAGCTTGAAAAAGAAAAAATGCAAGCATTGAAAATCAATCAATTGAAAAGCACAATCTGAATTAACATGGTGGATTGATAATGTGGATTTATCATACTATACTATTGATAAAGGTAGACCACAGTTGAGAATAGACTCTGATGCCTCTGGTGTTGGTTGGGGGCTACTGAAACAAAAACCCATAGTGGGGGCAGATGGAACCATGAAGAAATGATTCAAGCAAAATCAAATGAACTCAACTACCTTGAATGTTGGGCATTCTTCGCACTGAAATCATTCTGCAAAAAGGATGAAAAATCGCATGTAAGTCTAAGAATGATAACACCCTGCGTGGCCGTTAAAACAATATGGGTGGGGGGACCAAGCCTTCAATTTGCATGAATGGCAAGAAGGATTGGAAATGGTGTATTGAAAGGAATATTTGGTTTCAGTAGAACACTTGCCAGGGGTACCAGATACTTGTTTTATAGCCGATGTATAAGCCAGACAAATTGAGGAAACAAACGAGTAGAAGTTAATTGACAAGATGGAGATAAAAGCCGGACAATTATTTTTTATGTGCACGCAGAGAATCGAAAGCTTATGATGGAGACGAGGATCGGAATGTTAATAAGTATTTACTGAAATTTCTGGCAGTTACAAATTCCATTCGTCAAGGGGAAAAGAAACTGTTTTTTCTGATCTGTAAACACACCAAAAGGTCTCAACAGATACTATAGCATGCCCGCTGGATCAAAACTGTCATGAAAAAGGCTGGGTACACACGTGTGTTTGAAAGCCACATTCAAGCAGTGTCAAAAGCGAATAGCATCAGTACGGTTTGCTGAAAATCTTAGCCACGGCGGATTGGAGTAGTGAATATAACACATTTTTGTAAATACTACAATAACCCATTATGCAACAATGAACAAAGGTGCCAGTGCTGTCCGAAACTGGGACAATCTAATCATTCAAATCAGTGGTTGAATGGTGATACCAACTGTATATTTGAACATGTTTTGTATGACTATAGAACTTAGTTTTTGAGAAGTGACGTTGGTTCAGATGTATTTTGCCTTTTGCATTACATTTAATGTTAAAACATCTCAGGTAAGAGGAAATTAGATATTTTTTAAAACGTGGTATTACATTATATATGTCTGATTGGTTAGTAACACTACAAATGTATTTGTATTACTGCAAAATGCAGCTTAGTGTACTTTTTTGGAACTAATAAGCTTCAGTACAATGATAGACAGAATTTTTCCATGAGCATTGAAAAAAATTTAAAGTGGTCTAAAAGCCAAGTACATCTTTAGGGGTGCAAATTTTGAACGGTTACAAATAACTGTGTACTGATACACATAGTTTATATGAGACCAGAATTGCTTTGAAGTCTCACGTTACTCTCGAAACGTATTACGAGATCAAATATAAATTAAACAAGAACTTACCTGTTTGAAGTTTAATCTCAATTTTATGAGTAATGGTGAGTGAGAGGTAACATGCCCATCCTCACCCACCCAGGCTATGCCAATATGACAGGATAAGTTCTCAAATAATTTTTCTCTTTTTCAAGTATTAGGTCATGTTATCTGGGGTTTTTTTTTCTGGCCTCATATAACTGTAAAAGCTGACTACGCATGCACAGACAGGATCTCAAGTTACCTCTCACTCACCATTACTCATAAAATTGAGATTAAACTTCAAACGGGTAAGTTCTCGTTTAGTCTTTCTATTAGTGATCATTCAGCCAAAATCTATGATGTCCTCCTTCTCCGGCTGCTTTTATTGATGGATTTTCTATTCAAACTTCAATTTTATAGTTAATTTATTTTTGTCGTTCCCACCTGTGGAGTGCTCTCGCATCGTACTTCAGCATTTTTTTTTGGGGGGGGGGGTTGACATGCCTTTCTGGGTCCCAGGTCTTTACTATCCTATCCATATGAATGCAAGCATGCAAGGCCTAGCTGAGCTATCATGGGACCCTCACCCACGCTGATATACCCACCGGTCTTGTTAAGTAGTATTGTTTGAATCGGGCTTCCTGAGGTGCATTTTGCTTGAGTCAAACAAGAATGTCCTTGGGCCTTCATCCCCAGACCTGGTGGTGTAGGGATTCTTCCCACTATCCCAATGCAATGAGTTTCAATTATCAAATGACAGCATAAAAAAATGGGTGACCTTGTCTTTCACCAGTTGGGACTTCAATCCCCCATCCCTATATTGCAATTCAGTTCTCAATGTAGATTATAGGATGTGCACCCTGGTGATGAGAACATATCATTATGCACTTGCCAATTTTCTCATTTCGGTGGTGCGGTGGTCATGAGTTTGAGACTTGCTGTCTGAAGTTTTGTTTTTTGATGGTTCCTAGAACTTTCTGATGATTGTTTTCTATAGTGACTTTCTTTAGTTGATTCTCGGTGTTTAATGGTTCCAAATTTTCGGTGGTTTCCAGTGGTTTGTGGTTCCATGTTTGGTTGGTATGGTTTCATGGGTTAATAGTTCAAAGAACCTACTTCGATGAGGATGAAGAGTTCTTGATTTCTCAACGGCAGAGTGGGTTCTACAATGTAAATTAAGGCGACATCCTCTCATTTTTTGCATTGAAAACAAATTTGTTAATTAAAACCAAATTATTATTTAAAACAAAATTGAATTACAGTATTTTGATATTTTGACCAAGCAGATGCCCCGCCAGTAGAGCGAACACAGAAGCTCCGTCAGCAGAATAAGCGCAGTTCTACCAGCGGTACAGGCACAGGTGATCCACCAGCGGAGCGATCGCAGGTGATCCACCAGCGGAGTGATCGCAGGTGATCCACCAGCGGAGCGATCGCAGGTGATCCACCAGCGGAGCGATCGCAGGTGATCCACCAGTGGAGCGAGTGCAGGTGATCCACGAGCGGAGCAAGCGTAAGAGATCCATGAGCGGAGCTCATGCAGAAGCTCCACTAGCGGTACGAGCACAGTTGATCCACCAGCGTAGCGAGCGCAGAACCTCCACTAGTGGTATGACCGCAGTTGATCCACCAGTGGAGCGAGTGCAGGAGATCCACCAGCGGAGCGAGCGCAGGAGATCCACCAGCGGAGCGAGCGCAAGAAATCCACCAGCGGAGCGAGCACAGGAGATCCACCAATGGAGCAAATGCAAAAGCTCTGCCAGTGGATTTTCTACTCAAGCTCAGACTAGTACTATATATTGTTATCATACTATATAGTTTTCTTTGCTCAAGCGCAGATATTCCACCGACAGATTGTCTGCGCTCGAGCGCAGGAATTTATGCCCATACTATATAGTGACGGGGTGTTTTCTGCACTTGAGCACATACAGAAGCTCCAGTAGTGCATCACGTGCATAACTCTTCCGGCCTTTTGGATAAAAATCTAACATTTTAATTTTGTTGTACATTGTAGGAGTGCTTTGAGTATCCTGTATCAACCAAAGCAGTTCTTGCTATATTTGATGATGTACCAGAGTGTCTTGAGTGTAGTACACTACTTGAACCCAAGAGTGCAATGATTACCAGGAGACCAAAGCTTGAATTGGTAAGTGTGGCAAATTCAAGTTGGGTGCAGGATTGTATTCTTTTCTGATTTGGATAATTCTGATATTTTGTGTGTTGTATAGATGACAATGTTACATGTGTGACCAAAAAAAGCACATTTTGATTTTCAACACAAAGCTGTTTTGTCAACTTGACCAACCTGTTATTACTTTTCATATAATAAACAACCTTTAGTCTAAACCTAACCAAAATGTTTCCACTTTGCTTGTTTGTTTTTAGCATATTAATAATAGGCTTTTGCCATCGAGTAGTTTTTATGACTTGTTTAATTGCTCTGAAAATTGGTGTTATGTAAGCTATGATGTTATGGAAGAAATTCATGCAATGGATTTTGAATTGGTGGTGTCTAAATGTCATTTTTTTATCCCCCCGGCTTGTTATCCATAGGGGGTATAGGGGGCGCATGTCCGTACGTTTTTCACGTCTCCTTCAAAAAGTTTAAGCCCGATTTAAACCATTATTATGTATTTGTATGGATCCAAGTGTGGGAAAATATTGGATCCAAATCACCATAATGATAAAATTGGATGATTTACACCCAATATTTATTGGTTTCGCTATGAGTTTTAAAATATTGGGCTCGACTACATCTCGCCCAATATTTTTGCAACTCATAGCTCGACCAATGGGCTCAATCCATTCAATTTTAAACCAGATTAGTAGAGGTTCTTTCATATGTGGATGATGTCAAAGGTCATGGGATGACGGAAGTTCACTTGCAGTATTTTTTAAGTGTTTTGTTGCGGGAATCTGATTTTCAGTGTATTAAATTCGCATGTGTGACTGGTTCTCATTATGAAGATGCGCGAAAGCGGTGTTGGTTATTGATATTTTACGTGAGCTGCTTGGGATTTGCGGGCTATAATTATATCCTTGCGACCGGGTGATGTGTGATGCGTATATCGTCTCAAGGATCTCTTTTGTGCATTGGTGCATGTGTATTTAGTGATGGATGAAATTTTGTTTGGTGTTGGAAAAGTTAAAAATCGGTTAAAGGTGCAACGAGAGATTTCAAATAACAGGTGTTGCAAAAAATATGAAAATTCTGATTTTGGCACTGGTGTAAAGCTTTATATAGAAAATATCACAATCTGTAAGGATTAAGCTGAGAACTGTTTCTTTGGTACAAAAATTGTGAAATTTCTAATTTTGTATAGGAGCAAATACGAAATTCAGCCTATGTTTTCTATTGAAATATATAAGCTTACAAAAATCACCTTTTGTTTTCACTTTTAAGACATTTCTGTACCAAAATACATGGTAAGAAAACTTTTGAGTGTCTAATCGATATGAAATCACTGCATATGATACCTTATATGGATGTCTCAAAATCTCTCGTTGCACCTTTAGGCGACGAAAAAAGAAAACCCTGTTTTACGGGCGAGCGGACCTTTCGAGTAGGGTCGGTCGGTCGGGCGAATTTTTTTTTAAATTTTTTTTCTTTTCTGGAAGTCAAAATTGGCCCAAAATAGGCCCAAAATCTGCACAAATCAAGAGAAAAAATGAAAAAAATTTTATAAACAAATTTTCTATAAAAAAAATAGCCAAAATTTATAAATTTGGGCTAAAAACAGGCTGATTTTACATAATTTTTGGAAAAACTAAAAAAAAAAATTCTGCCAAACTGAAAAATCAGGGTCGGTCGGGCCCGTAAAACAGGGTTTTTTATTTTCGTCGCCTTAATGATCTGTGATATCAAAGTTTATTATTATAAGTGTTAAAGGTGCTTGTACCGATTTATGTGTATTGTGTTCTCTACCTGATATGAGAGCCTGGCACTTGCACATACACCCCATCAAGTACCGTGGGAAACGAACTTGCGGTTTTGCTGGTAGACGCAATAACGCATGTTGCATAGCCCTATTCAATACTGTGCTAATATTGATGCACTAAAACGGCGTTTTTTTGCTTATATCTTGGGAATGAAATGGATTTGAGGGCTCAAATTTCAGGACGACAATGAGAAAAATACGGTCTTTCATCTGATATCAAAATCGATACTACTTCCGGGTAAATCATGGGGCTCCCAAAAACGATCGGAACATGCACCTTTAAAATTATATTAAATATAATGTGATACTACGTTTCCGTACTGTACGCTGAGAAACCTTATCTGATTGTCATTATCAAATTCTTATCACGCACATATTGGTCATGGCTGAGCTTTCTCTTGTAGCTTCTAGTCTAAACAATGTTCCACCACCACGGTGACCATTATCTACGCACCTTGAAACAGTTAAAGGCACTATCAGTGAAAATCACAACATCGAAAAAATCATCAAAAATTAGAATGTTTGTAACAATAGGTATCAAACACACCCTGCAAATAATAGGACCCCAAGGAACCTAATAAGGGCAAAAGCGGAAATTTTAGTCATTACTGTCCGTTCGGACACACGTAATTGAATGGAGATTCATATCTCTTTGAACACTGCCGTTTGCTTCCTTTCCTGTTAATTCTTCAGTTGGAAAAGGTAACTTATGAGAATTCTAGAGACTTATTCTTCACTTTTGAACTATTCCTGCTAATTTCAAATATTTTCACTCTTTCGGATAAATCACTGATAGTGTCTTTAAAAGCTAGTCCTGTAATTTATAAGTGGTCCTTGGAAGTCCTTTAAAGTTTTAGGTAATCTAATATAAGGTTTAGATTATAAATATTCAATCCCATATAAATATAATAAGTTAGAGATTTGCGACAGCAGTGGGCATACTTCGGAATATTAACCTTTATTATATTGATGCATGTTGAGACTACGGCAAACACTCATCTTAATATTTTTGATAGGTTTTAGATATTACTTGGGGTCGATAGTGCTCCCCAAAATGATTAAATGATTGGCCTAACATTCAACTAAACGTTTTAATATCCCACTTTTAAGTTTTGAAAAAGCGTGGTCTCTGAAGTTATAGAAATCCCAACAAATTTTAAAGCATCCCAAATCATTAATTGAATTGTGTGGTACAAAAAGCCTGTGTACGTATTATAGACAGGTACATCCCAGGTCATAACTAATCTACTTTCCTACCACATATTCACTATAGTATTTTATGTTGCATAAACTATATTCTTCAAAATAAGCTTTTGGGCCACCCTGATTTTTGACTTAAAACAACATGGCGGCCAAAATACCAATTCTTACTAAAAATTGACTAAAAACATTTTTCCATTGTGAAATTCACACAAAAACTCTCAATTTCCCATAGGTCTTTGCTTTTGACAAAGTGAAATTTCAAATGAGCAAAAGAATTCAAAATGGCCATAGGTCTTTGCAGCCACCCAATAAACTTTCATTAATGTTGATCACATAACCCAAATACTTAAAAATGGCCATCACAAACGCTAAATACAAGTACGCTAATCATATGTTTAATCTTTACAATAGAGGGTAATTTTAAAGGGGGATGGCCCGATTTAAGGATATGAAGTTTTCATCTTGATAGATTGGCCTTCACTCCAAAACCCCATCTATAAAGTTTCGCACCGATATTTCAATCCGTTTTGATGCGAGAGCTGAAAACGTGATTTTGTTAGCCCCATAGAGTACTGTGTAAAATTAATATTGGTCGACCAAAATGGGGCACATTTTTGCTCATAACTTCCAAACCAAACAATCTGTGGCTCTAAGATTTCTCAGGGTAAATGAGAAAAATAGTAGCTTTCTTCTGATACCAAAATGTTGACCACTTCCGGTAAAATCTGGGGCTTCTGGGGACGAGGCTATTAGCGATCGGGCCATGGACCTTTAATAATGCATTATTAAATAATTGTTGAACCACTACCAGAAAACCTATGGACTATAATTTTGCCCAAAATGGCAGCCAGTAAGAAATACAAATGGCGGTCAAAGTGCATTTTTTTAATAAAATCGACTAAAAGTGTGCATTTTACATGAAAGTGGTAGCCATTTTGATTTTTCCAGCTGTTTTAATAGAATCCGTAGCTATATATAGTTTAGTAATAAACGTTTGAATTAATTATCACCATTTAGAGCAACGAAATAATCCCCAACAATACAGTTAAAATGAAACATTACTGTAACTAACGAAAATATCAGCCATCTTGAATTCTTTTTAGCTACGTACCATTTTGAGAAACAATGATAGCCCTATAATGTTTTCTTGTGGTAGCTCAACATTAAGTGACAGGAGATTTTTTTAGGATATGAATTTCTCTCAAGTTTCACTGGATCGGTTGTAGACCACCTACCGAGAACGTTTGGAAGGTTTATTGGACAAACAGGTGCAAAAGAAAACCGCAAACCTTGTTTTGAACTTGCCTGCTATCGTAATCGTTCCCCATAGAAAACCATGCTTTGACTTTCTGTCGTGCACGACAGAAACTACTAAATCATCATCTTATTACATAAAGACAGCATATTCGGCTTATTCACTTCATGTGTGATCTAATACATTGGTAAGCATTCCAAATATGTAAAAAACTTAGGTTTGAGAAAAATTGGGGGCACTTCTTTCTGGAAATCTCATGTCTCTTTAAGTTAACAATGCATCAGTTACATTACGATAATATCCTTAACAATAAACTTAAGGTAATCCATCAATGTATTGAGCGTTTGCAGCAGCCATTTTAAATTCTTTCGATCACTTGAAATTTCACTTTGTGTTTGTAAATTAAAATAGTAAATTGAGAGTTTTTGTGTGAATTTCACAACGGAAAAATACATTTTTAGCCGCTTTTCTAGTAAGAAGTTAAAAAATGGGTGGCCCAAAAGCTTATTTTGAAGAATATAGTTTATGCAACATAAAAATACTAGTGAATATGTGGTAGGAAAGTGGATAAGTTATGACCTGGGATGTATATACTCTATCTGTTTTATATTACTCTATCTGTTTTAAGAAAGCTAAGCCCTCGGAAAATGTATAACCTTGAATTTACTGGCATCACAGAATTGAATTCTCATATGCTATAACATGGGCCTGATTTTAATCGATTTGAACTGCAGACGTGTGCAGGGAAATTGGACAATAGCAAGGCCGTTTGCCTATTGTATTTGTGAAAGCCCATGTAAAATGACCCTGTCCAACAATTTTCGCTGTGAACAATAGTACTTGGGTGACCTGCCGACTAACTGTGCATTTGCCGTTTACCTTCACACCCAGTAAAAAGAACCACTGACCCAAGCCTCATATGGAGTGTACACAGAGTAACCTCTAATGACCATATTTGACCTTTGACCCATGGTGTTAAAACCTATAAAAAAACTTCTGCAAATAAAATGCTATGACAACCTAAATTAAAGGAACCATTGGTCCAGGACTCTTCCAGGAATGCACAAAATGACCTACAGAGGGAGTCAAAAAAAAGTACAACCAAATTGAGCGATTTTTCATGGAAAACCCTCTGTGCTATTCATATATTTTCTTTTTGTAGTACATTCCCTGTTTTGTTAGCTCTCATATAAAAATTACGGCATTAAAATTGATTAACGCGTTCTAAAGTTACAGCTGCAGAAGTGAAAGTACCCAATGTGAAAGATCAAATTACACGCTATAGAGTAACCCAAAGAGTACTCTTGGTTTTACATTCAGCTTTGGTATTTACAGCATATCCTCCATTAATTAAACATTTGGAATAAATGTCAGGGAACACCAGTGACGTAACCAGTCTGTGGGGAGGGCGTGGGAGGGGGAGGGTAAGGGTGGGATCCGCACTCAAAATCTTTGTCCCCTCCTGGCCCCATAGAGATCAGGAAAAGTAATAAATTTCTAGTATTGACAGATTACCATGTTCACTTTTGGAAATGTGTTTTAGTGATGCCCCAAAAGTTAAATGGTTCCCATCGCCTGGTCCCCCTCCCCAAATGAAAATGTCTGGTTACATCGTTGGGTAAGACTGTAAAATGAAACCAGATATCAAAATAATATTTAATTAAATCAATATTTAGACTTGAAGCAACAATTTGCTGCATTCTTTTCAACTTGCTTGATTTCCACGTAGTGAAATTTTCAAAATATAGGGCTGGATAACAGATAAAGCATTAGATTTTTCCATTTTAAATATATCCTGTTAATTTCATTAAATCTGAAGTATTCTACATTATCTTTCAACACATGTCCTGCGTAGCATTTGAATACGGCGCCAAAGAATCAACCAGTTCTATTTATTTGAAGCCCTCAAGCTGCGTAGTAATGAGAAGTAATGAGTCTCATGTGTACAGTCAGTGTGCAATTTGTTCGGGTCAGAAAATGGATACCTTCACAAAAATAACCGTAGCCTTTGAATGGCTCAATCGATTTTAAAAATTTAAAATTATTGTGAAAGCTGATTAAACAGACTATCTAATACATGAATTAATTTGGTAAAATTCCGTTAATGTTTCTTCATAAAAAATCCCTCATTTGGTTGTACTTTTTTCTGACTCGCCCTGTATTGTGACCCATGTACCCTTTGACCTCTAATGGTCCTACCTGACCTTTGGTCCCATTTTGTCAAGCTTGCTGCATTGCAGAGTATTGCAGTGGTACTTGGAATATAAATGTTAAGTTGACTGTTTAGTGTGCATTTGCCGATTACCTTCATGCCTAGTCAAAAGAACCACTGAACCAAGTCTCATATGGAGTGTACACAGAGTGACCTCTAATGACCCTTATGACCTTTGACCTTATTTTGTCAATCTATAATAATAAAACACTTCTGCAAATAAAATGGTTTGACAAACTAAAGGAACCACTGGTCCATGACTCTTATGGGTATGTACAGAATGACCTCTTGTGACCCATGTGCCCTTTTGACCTCTAATGAACCTATGTGACCTTTAACCCCATTTGTTCAAAATATATAGAATTTCTGCAAATAAGTTACTGATTACCAAACCTGCTCAAAAGAACAACTGGTACAAGACCCTGTGGGCAGTACGTGTTTTGAGCTCTAATGACTCTAAATGACCTTTGACTGTTGCATTTGACGATTACCTTCATGCCTAGTCAAAAGAACCACTGAACCAAGTCTCATATGGAGTGTACACAGAGTGACCTCTAATGACCCTTATGACCAGGGTTAGCGCTGGCCTCCAAATCTCAAGGGTCCCAGTTCATTTTGTCGGACCCCTTAAGCCCTGTAAAATCCAAATCTTGGGGGTCCAACAAGAAATTTTAAGGGTTTCAGTGGCGATCTTGGGGGTGCTTTTGTGGCGCACGCCCCCGGGGGTTCATGCCAAAACAAGCAAAATCAGCCTATTTTCGGCTATCAGAGGTCCTTCTGTCCCCGGGGTCTCCCTCAAAAAGCCAGGTCTGGATAGGCCGGTGGGTTTCAATAATTGTCTAATAATTGGTGAATTTAGATGTCCCTTAAAAAAAATTACTGCATATTTATTGCCAAATGGCAAGAATTACTTGCATTGTACTGTAGTGAGTCTCAATTCTCATCATCAGTCTCTAGAGACGAGTACATGGGCAAGGCATAGAATAGACTTCAGTGCAAGTGACTTTGGAAAACAAAAGTCGAAATGATCAGGTTTGGGATTCTGATTTCATTCTCAATATATTGTACTTATTACAAACACTCTCGATTTAATCGAGTCGATTGAAACAAAATCAAGAATCAAATGTATTTAACGGCACAAAAAGGCGCCAGATATGCCAAAATGTTACCTAATTCTGCACCTTTTGCAAAGCTTGCAGGGGAAGAAATCTCTACCCTCAATTGGTGCTGATCAGTAAGTTTCAATTTTAAAATAAAGCTACAATAATCACTAAAATTTAGTATTCTTTCTTGAAATTCCTATAGCGTTTACCATAAACTGCGAGACTACTACATACTTTGTGTCCATTTGAATTGCCAGCTTCGCCATAGAAAGCTAGCTGGAACTCAGTAATATAGTACTGGTTGCCCCGTACATAATGCACTGTGCAATGAGATCGCACATGTGACAATCGCTTGTACAAATGCCACATACAGGCCACACAGAATTTCATGTAAAAGTGAGCTACGGTATTCTGTCACAGAGCTTAATATTCTCAGTAATTCACAACACGCATGTGCACTGTTGGAGGTCAGGCCATCGGGTCAAGTTGAGCGATTTCGCTGAATACTTCAACTACGCTACTGAGTTAGAGGATTGCTATTATTATGTTGTAACTTGGCGATCTGTTTAAGAGTTGTTTTAATTTTTGTTACGTATTTTGTGGAGCATTTTTAAAATATGTGACATCGAGAATCGGAAGACTGTTTATTTATTTTTCAGTCAGCTGAAATTCTTTGCGTCCGCTTATTTTTTCATGGACGCAATAGGCAAGCTTAAGGTTCCTTTTCATGCATCTAGAATCAGATTTATGGTGCCATAGACGCGCGGACGCGCCCGAGCGCGAACCCTGCTTATGACCTTTGGCCTTATTTTGTCAATCTATCTATACTATAAAGATTGAACTTCGCCATGTTTGTTTTCCCTGGAGGCTGCCATGTTGACCCAGGAGGTCGCCATGTTGAATATGTACCCTATTCAGGTAATACCCTTCCCATTGTGTCTCTCGATTGCTCTGGGTTTTTGTATTCAAAATTGCTGATAGATGATTTAGATTTCATTGAGATTGCAAATAAACGTGTTGTAAACATAGCTAAACATGTTGTAAACAGTAGTAGATGCGTATTGAATTCCCGTGGTTTGACAAAGAGTAAGTACGTTAATTGTGGGTACCGTAGTCTAGGGTACGAGGTATTAGAGCCCTGCGGGGCAAGATTTTTTTCACCCCGACCCCGGACTACCCCGGTGTATCCGTCCCCACCCCCGACCCGACCCGATAATTTAAGGGCAAACCCGCCCCGACCCGGCTAGCTTTTTTAATGGACCGGACCGCCTCTTTTATAGACCAGACCGGATGCTCACGTCAATTCCCCGGTAGAACGAGTCCATGTGAACTGTGAAGTTTTCAGATTCAATTGTCTTGGTGTTACCACGCTACTTGGTATTTACGTTATTAGTTCGTGTCCGTATGTAAGGGAAACTGGTTCCCGTGGGCCTTCGTGTTTATTTCTAATTTGCATTGGATTCCAATATACAGGGTGTCCCAGAATGATTAGTACCCATCGTGACCCAAAATGTTTTATTTTTTTTCCATAGGAACATCAATAACATTAGGTAAGCTGGTTTAATATCCAAACTTCATTATACTGTAACCCTTGTCATAAGAATTTGAAATCTTGAAAATCGGGACTAACCAGAGTGAAAAGACACTCAATTGTGCTGATACCATCCTTTGGCAAAGTGAAAAAAAATGCATGTGTGTGTTTCCTCGACTACCAAGCCTTTTTTGCATCACATTATCCTTTTGGAAATCTCTGATTAAGCACTTGATTACTTTTGTTTTCGGTACCAATAGATAGCTTTGGTCATTCTCTTTCCCTTGATACCAAGATAAGTACCAACATGCCTTTATGGCATCACAGAGTGACGTCATTTAAAGACCATAGTTGCAGCAATAATTGTCAATTTCAGAAACCACACAAGTGCACAATTAGCGAAAATTCAATTTTTGCACCAAAATATTAGGGACTATCAGATTTTTAAGTGGTTTGGGCTCTAAATCATGGCAAAAGACAGCTGTAGAGACATTACAGAGGATTGTAGGCTTACTCTGCAGAAAGGAAAAAGTACCAAAAGAGAATAGGCCTAATGCTTGTGTGGCCAAACCACTTGAACTTTCCTGTCTAGCGACGAGGTTTTATGCATCATTTGGACGTCGTACTGGGCATATTAGTACCCATTTTGGTTTTATCGAAGGAAAAAAGGAGGACCACAGCTCTCTATTGGTACAAATCACACGTTTGAGTGTTACTAACGAAATTCCCGAAGGGACTAACGATGTTGTAAAAAACGCTGCAGGAAGAGGGTTTAATTAAAGTACACATACATTTTTTTCAAGAGCCCAAAGGATGAAATCAGCAACTCTAACACAAATGAGAGGAAATATTGCCATATTTTTTTTCATTTGAGTATGTTAACAAACCAAAATATACTATAGACATGGTTTCGAATTGTCAAGGTTATATTGTTTAATATTAAAATTCGTACTTTTATGTGATTTGGATGAATATAAACTAAATATATTCCAGGATGGTAAATTTACTAAGGAAATTTGAAGACGGCCATATTTGCTGCCATCTTGAATTTAATGGTAAGATGATATTAAATATATGCCTGACAATAGTTGTGAATTTATTCACAAATTTTGCCAGTTTGATGGAACTTTGGAGACATTTTGTCCCATCGGATCTGAAGCAAGCTAATGCTTGATAACAGTTTATGATTACTCGTGAAATATGGGTTTTTTCTAATTTACATGGATTCTTTTGGCCCAATATGCCGCATTTTTGAATATGTTTCCATTTTGGACGCCATCTGGAGATTGCTGGAAGATGCAGGTTTCATTGTTTTTAACATTTTCACTGCGTTAAAGAATGATAAAGGAAGCTATAAACGGCTGATTTAGCATTGTGTACTGGGGATATTTAATTTTGAAATATGACGTCTAATTAATTGCATGTAAAATGGTGAACACACACTCGAAAAAAAACTTGGCACATAATTTTTCGCCTATAATATAGGCTATTGTCATCAATTAGCAAAATTAAGTAGGAAACCCAATGTTTCTATAAACTAGTCTCTCATGTCTTGTCCAATTCTTGAAACTCGCAGGTATGGAAAGTAATGGAACATGTCTTTGGAAGTTATGTTGTGGATTTTAAAAATTCTGAGCAGATGTTTGCGTTTGGGCATGTTTTCATCCTTATGTGTTTTTGGCATGAATTGTGTTGGTAGGCAAAACATTATGCTGAATGTTCTGTTGTACTACAATTGTAGATGCAGTTTTGTAAGCTGCAAAGCCATAATGATTATCAATACTGGCCTGATAGAGAGGCATTGCTTTGAGCCTAGTTCTGATACCAATTGGCACAGTAAATTTCATGGCATTATTATTGGTAGATGATAGTATGTTAGTTGGTTCAGAAGGGTTAGGTGTTATTGTTCCCAACCAATATCTCACCATGTATTAAAGTTCCATTGTGCCTTGGGAATTTGTACTTACACTATTGGCCCAGTTGCTCCTTTGAATGATAGTGCTTAGTATGCAAGTCTCATTCCCACGAATGCAATGTTATGTTCAAACATGGTTCAAAAGCCGCACTATAATAATAGTATATGATTGAACTTTAACCTTGCACTGTGTTAACTTGAAACAGCCCAAATTCTCTCCCTTCAACCAATCAATCATTAGGTGGACTGAAACACACAGCTACTAACGAGAGCATATTTAGTCCACCCACAATGCATCAGTTTTTTGGTACATTCACCTCAATAATTTCCCATGCATGATCACTGGCCACCCTGTCATCCCACAAAAATCCCATTTTTAATACATAAAACTCGACATTTTACACCATTTCCTGACACAAAACACTAGTACTTTAAAAAAACTTAATATTGAAAGATTTTGTGCTCATTAAACATCTTTTACACCCTGCCTTAAATTTACTGAAATTAGTTTAGTACAGAACATTATAGGCACATGCAATGTATTAGGGGAATTAGTTCAAAACACCCTCTGCCAATAACTATGAAGCAAGGTAAATGCACCACTGGTTTTCTTGGGAATTTGCATGATTACATCTAACCTTGTAGCTGGTCACATATACTGAATGTGAAATTGTTTTGCTTTTTCAATATTTTTTATGGGATACAAAGTGTTTTAAAACCTAGTCTGGTATTATAAGTGGGGTTAAAATTAGCCCCAATTTGAAGTGTCAATGTTGAAAAGCGGTTGTATATTAGTTTCGAGTTATATTGAGATGTATTTGAGTAATTTTGTTAAGTTGACATTTTACAATACTCTGTTATCAAAACAAAAGTCATATGTTGACAGTTGACAAACAACAGGGATTGGCTTGGTCAAGTAAAATGCCACCACAGAGTTGGGACATGGACTTCAGAAATTAATTTTGTTGTGATTATATCACCATTTGCCAAAGCAGAGGATTTACTAACAATTTATAATGTAGTCTTAGACATTGACAATCTCAACACAAATGACAATAGAGGGACGTGCCACAGACATCGGTCCCCATTTGTCAGCCTTCTGGTATATCAATCCCCCCTTTTTTCATGCAATTTTGGTTATAGCAATGGGTAATTTTTTCAAAATGTCCTGAAAATTTGTTGAAAATTAGGCCGCATTTTCTGAATCGGAAACCAAAATTTTCTAAACAATTGTTGGAAAAATTAGTCAATTTCCTCAATATGAAGCCAACAATTGTCCAAATTGCTTTAAATGTCAAAATTTTGCAGTTGTGATGAAAATGGCAAATTTGGTTAAATTTGGGGCCTCCCTAAAATTGATCTCTGGTATAGGTATGGTCCCTTTTTTGGCCAAACAAAAAAATGGTATAGCTATGGGTCATACTTCCAGAGTCGTGTAGGCACGTCCCCCCTACCCAAACCCAAAGGGTTTGAGAATGAAGAAAGTTATGAATTTACTCTCCATTAAAAGTGTGTGTAAAAAGAATCACACACAGATTGACAAAATCCCTGTAGCAGGTTCCTCCACATGGGCATGTCTTATCGATTTGAAATCTCGATGATTCTTAAAAAATTTAACACAGCAAAATATTTGCTGTTCCTGGAAGTGAAAAAGCAAATAAACAGGTGTTCCTTATAACAACAATATTGTTTAAAAGTAATGCCATTAAAAATGCCTATTTTGTGGTTAGTAAGTTAAAAGTACATTAACCTGTTTGTAATTGTACTATCTAAAAGTACATAAGATTGCTATTAAATAGCCTATGTCACTTGAGTAATTGTCAAAGTGAAAATTAATTTTAAGAATAAAACTACCAAAGCCCCCAGATTAATGTGGTATATTTTTGTGGGAGTTCACATCATAATAAGTAGTTTTAAATGACGTATATGACAATGAAGTAACCATTCTATTGCAGTGATTTAAAGGCGCAATTGGATTATCATACACTTAAAAAAATAAACATTTTTGGCTGTTCATTTTAGGTGAATTAATACTCTAGTATGCATTATAAAGATTGTAAAAACCACACGGCTTTAAAAAAAAGGGGAACGCATTTGCTGAAAATTTTAAAGGACCCTTTAAATAGTAAACACGTCATTAGGTACAGTTCAGATAATGCAGGGCCAAATTCAACATTTTAAAGTGAATTTTGTGCTCAACACCAATTTTTGTATGGTTCATTGAGATCACGGAGGAAAAGATTAATTCCAAAATTTCAGTTTGATTTGGTGAGGCGGTTTGATGTTATTAACAAATGTTTATATCACGGTTCCCCAGAGGGCCAAGGTCACTGCGTTATAATTCTGTCCTTTTACTGACAGGAAATACAAAAATGACTAAGTTCTTCCAGAGTAGATTGACTTTGAAAGTATGATTAGGCAACGTGCTATACTTTAGGTAAAGTGTCAGATGTTGTAAAAATCTCAACTCCTTTGGGTTGTTGTTAAATAAGGGGATGAGGCTGTGGATCACGAAAAGCCACAATGTGTGAAATGTTGCGTTCATGTGATTATGACTTTTAAATAGCATTGTTATAATAAAATACCGGGTAAGAACAAAAAGGAAGAACCTTTTAAGTTTAGCTTGGAAAAAGCCTAGCTGAAAAACATACTTGTTGGGCTAATAGAGAATTTTATGTAAGTTACAACAATGGTGAAAAACAATTATCATCATCATTGGAAACTTATATAGTATTATACTGAAGTATGATGGAATATTCAAGGAGGTCTAGATCTTTGATTTGTACCCTATTGTAAAGTGTTCAGGTATATGCAAAAATCAAGCCTAATTTAAAGTCAGAAGCTAGGGATGCATAGGCAGATTGTCCTTTTAAGGACTCTTTGTTAAAATGATGTTTTTATTTAATGTGGCAAATAAATATAGTGTACAAAGACAAATGACTAAATAGTCATTTGTCTTTCACACCTATAGTTTATTGTTCATATCAAATAAGGAAAACATAATTTCTACTAACTATTTCATTTACACTTGATCTTGGAAAGTTTTGTATGCAATTGTGAGTGATGTTTTTAGTTAGGTTGAAACCAAACTTTTGTCCAGGCATGTTACTAATGGAAGTGCTTACATAATTAAAAGGCTAGATAAAGATAACGTTAACATATTTAAAACACGAAATAAAAAAAGATTAAATTATAGTAGGGCCTACATTCAGCATCTAAAGTACTTTGTGGGAATCAATCACATTGTAGAGAAAATGTATTTCAATTGAGAGCTGTTATTAAAATGATCAAAAGTATGGTGCAGGTTTATTTCCATTCTGCCATTGTTGAAAAAAATCCAAAGTAGGCTATATTATAACTGCAAATGCTTTCCTCAAAGCAAAATTACATGAAGTAATCTGTCTCAAACAAGTAAAATGTAGATATTGTAGGCCTACTGACTAACAAGTACATACATTTAAAATAAAATTGAAGTTTTGTTTTTTATTGGGAAGACTGTTATTTGATAAAAAAGTTAAATAAAGTTTAAAACGTTTTCTTAAGAGGTTATTTTTCATTCATTTTGACACTAATATAAAAACAGGCATGTTAGGCCTACAGGATATTCCATTATCAGGCTATTATCTTAATAGCCAGTTTATTGTGTGCTTTTTTATTATGGAAAGTTCTTTCCCATAATCAAAAGGAGGATTTTTCCATTGACATTAAATTCATTATACTTCTCACCTTTAACCACGATTACTGAGCCTAACCATATGTCCCCCTTGCTTGCAACCTGAGAACTTTAATTGCATAGAACGGTGTCATTGTCTGGCCAGGCTCTGACCCTAGGAGTTATTTAAATCATTAACAGTGTCAAGTGAAGGCAACTTTAAGGAATGGCATAAGCAACATGTTATTTGGCTCCCTTTAACTTTGTTATGACGTCTCGTGGAAGGCCTAAGTCAGAAATACCTTTCAAAAACAAATAAATGAGCCTTGTGCACAAGGTGATCTAAAATTTTACACAACCAGATTTTAAGATTGTAATTGGTTTCAAAGAAT
Source organism: Ophioderma brevispina (assembly GCA_023653785.1). Taxonomy (NCBI): domain Eukaryota; kingdom Metazoa; phylum Echinodermata; class Ophiuroidea; order Amphilepidida; family Ophiodermatidae; genus Ophioderma; species Ophioderma brevispina. The sequence continues at coordinate 49,264 of JAMKCH010070443.1, read as the reverse complement.
TTGTATGTCCAAACATTACATTAGATCAAATTACACAAGTACACAACAAATTTAACGATTGTACCTAATGTCCCCAAAATTTCCAGTAATGATTCACACGAAGAGGTTTGCAGTCTTTTTGCAGTTCAACGATGATGATATGTCCTCACATGCGAAGATCTTTCAAAATGACAGCATAAAAAGTCACAATTATAATTCCGTTGGAATCTTCTCAGTCCTGAAGGGAATCTTTTGTCAGCAGTCAAGACGACAAGGTTAAATTAAGTCCCTCGACGATAATAAATCCACAGTATATTCAGTCCAAGATAAGCACCACCGATTATATCTCCGTCCACAATTTGGGAATCGTATTTTGATTACCAGCACTTCGGCTCAAAGACGACAGGAGAATTAGAATAATTACCAGCAACTCTGCTCACATGGAATTATATATCAGCAATAGGTCTGCTCATCAATGCAGAGTTATAAACCTGTAATTTCTAGCTAATTGTCTAGTGGATGGTGGCAGAGAGTCCTTCCAGTGATAGTAGTTAAATACTCACAGATAGCTCCCCTTTCTAAACAATAATCATTACATATTCTCATGCATAAACATAACCTTTACACATGCTGACCAATCTGAAGTCATCACCCGAATACATCACTTCATATATATAACTTGTGGGGGAATTCCCTAGGTTCTGCATTGTTATGACCTCAAACATTAAACAAGTTTCTAAGTTAGGATTCTTGGGGATTGTATTCCCATTTCCCATATTGTGCAATCTAAACGGTGCACTCAGCCCAAAACAAAAAACTTCTCTCATTATAGTAAACAAGGTATTTTTCCCTATGAGAATAAACATTAAAAATTAAAATAAAAAAAATTGAGAAAATAATATTTTTAAAGTTTAATCAGAAAAAGGAGGATAATAACAACCTTGCACGTTGTTGACTTGAAACAGCCCAAATTATCTCACTCCAACCAGTCATAAGTGGCCTTACAAACACACTGCTATCTCAGAGTTGTATTGAGTTCATCCACAATGCACCAGTTTTTTTGGGACATTTTCCCTCAAGAAGTAATGTGATGCAAGCATGGGATCCCCGCAAAATCCCATTCCCATTCTTAAAGTTGGTGGCCGCTTGGCTTTCACGTACTTGAGGTGTATTTATTAAAGTGATCACCCTTTCAAGGTTTGATGTATATCATAAAATTGTAGTAATGTGCAATTTTCTATTGTGTAAATAATATATAACGGTTACTTTAAAGATGTGTTTGGTCTTGGAATGGCATCATATTATAGGCTACTGCCATCATTGATGCTCTGGTTTTGTTCAATCATATCATGTTGCTGTAGGTTGGCAGTCCTACCCCTGGTCTGACGTTTCCAAATGGTTCCGCTTTCGTTTCCTTCAATTATTACAGGACTTACAAGTTTTCCAGAGAACAGCAAACATCTTCAGCCGATATATGGGGGAAGGGGGAGCGCATGATCTGTTTTAGAGATCAGGGGGAAGTGCCGCACAGTGTGCTTGTATGCGATATGAGTATAGGTTTTCAAGATAATGAAACTGGCAAACTGCAAATTAGTGTAGAACGAAAGGCACTTTTGGATTTTAACTTGAAAATGGATTTACGAAACCATACGGAAGTCATTAATTTACGCAGATTCTTAAGTATGCTGTCATATGTGCATGTAGTGTAAGATGATTTCAGACAAACATTTTGCAGAAAATGGGGCGGAGCACTCCCAAGTACTGTATACATTAAGGCCGAACGTAGCCGGGAAAACAATGCGACGGTGCGCTTGCAGAATTAGATTGTGAACAGGACAATCACAGATATACATTTTCATATTTTGTTGCTAGGATTTTTTAACAGCTAAAAATTATTTCCCCGGAACGAAAGCCACATAGCCCCGACCCTACCCGACCCGCCAAAATGACCCCAGAACGGGAATAATAAGGTGCTAAAATGCCACCCCGACCCGGTTCGTCCGGTCCGGGTCGGTCGAGTCCGGTGGAATTCGGGATTCGGGGTGGCGCCCGCAGGGGCTCTACGTAGGTATTTCATTTCATTTGTTGTGGCTCTTATTACCCATGCGTCCTTCGAGTTTGGACCTTTGTGCTATTTCTATGTAATATTATTATTATTGGTGATATAAAGAGAACAATAAGGGAGGCCCTCAACTTCCCTACTGTAAAACATGCAAGATTGATTTATAATCGTATTTAATTACCATTGAAAAAAAGACTTTCTAATGAGTCGCCAAAGGGTTATTTTGAGCAAATTTTGTGACCTTTTTGTTCTCCGAGCGTTAAATTCCTATAGCGTTTACCATAAACTGCGAGACTATACATACTTTGTGTCCATTTGAATTGCCAGCTTCGCCATAGAAAGCTAGCTTGCCAGTTGTTGTACAGGAACTCAGTAATATAGTAAGGGGTGCCCCCGTAACATAATGCACTGTGCAATGAGATCGCACAGATGACAATCGCTTGTACAAATTGCCACATACAGGCCACAAGAATAATTTCATGTAAAAGTGAGCTATGGTATTCTGTCACAGAGCTTAATATTCTCAGTAATTCACAACACGATGTGCACTGTTGGAGGGTCAGGCCATCGGGTCAAGTTGAGCGATTTTCGCTGAATACTTCCACTACGCTACTGAGTTAGAGATTCGCTATTATTATGTTGTAACTTGGCGATCTGTTTAAAGACGCACATCTATTGTGATTGAAAATATTGGAAAATTGCAGGAATAAGCTTCAAAGTGAAGGATAAGCGGTAGAATTCTCATAAGTTACTTTTCCAGTGGTAAGAATTGACAGAAAGGAAGAAAACGGCCGTGTTCCAAGATACGATCTCCATCAATTACGTGTTGTAGAAGTGTCCGTTCGACAGTAATGAGATAAAATTTCGATTCTGTCCTTATTAGGTTGCTTCTGGTCTTATCATGGAAGGGTATGTTAGGATACCTGTACTTGTTGCAATACAGGCAAAAATCTGATTTTGATGATTTTTCGATTTGCGGATTTAGCAAATCTCTGATAGTTGTCTTAAGATGTTTTAATTTTTGTTACATATTTTGGGGAGATTTAAATTAAAATACTGTGACATCGAGAATCGGAAGACTTTTATTTATTTTCAGTCAGTTGAAATTTGTGCGTCCTATATTTTTCATGGACGCAGAGGCAAGTTAAGGTTCCTTTCATGCATCGAGGAATCAGATTATGGTGCCATAGACGCGCGGCCGCGCTCCGAGCGCGAACCCTGCTTATGACCTTTGGCCTTATTTGTCAATCTATTCGATACTATAAAGACGAACTTAATCATGTTGTTTTCCCGGGAGGCTGCCATGTTGACCCAGGAGGTCGCCATGTTGAATGTGCCTACCCTTTCGGTAAACCCTTCCCATTGTGTCTCTCGATGCCTGGGTTTTGTATTCAAAATTGCTGATAGATGATTTAGATTCATGAGATTGCAAATAAATAAACGTGTGTGTTAAACATAGCTAAACATTTGTAAACAGTAAGTAGATGCGTATTGAATTCCCCGTGGTTTGACAAAGAGTAAGTAATTTAATTGTGGGTACCATAGTCTAGGGTACGAGGTCTCATTCATGTTCGTGGCTTAATGACCCATGGTCCTTCGAGTTTTGACCTTTGTGCTATTCTATGTAATTATATTTATTTCTTGGTGATAAAGAGAACAATACGAAGGCCTATCTGTAATAACATTCTAAGATTGATTTATACTACGTAATTTATTCATGAAAGAAACTGTTCTAATGATCGCCAACGTGTATTTTGACGCAAATTGGTGACCTTTTTGTTCCTCGCGTTAAAGTGATCGCCGTGGGGCGAGTGACCTCTTTGATATTTTTTCTTAAAATTTATATGTAAATTATTGATTTTGGAAACAAAAACTATAAGATAAGATACCTTCATATATCAGTGAAGCAGAATTACGTTAAGCTATTTTGTATCATTAATAAGCGTCATGGATCATTACGTAATTTGTGGAAAGGAAAATAATGGTTACCTTCCGCCGGACGAGTTATAGAAACAAAAAGAAGGCTGACTGGACACTTGCGCACTGATCTATGCACTCGCGTCCTTGGTATAATGTTGGTACTGCATGGCTGTGGAGGTGAATGACAATGACTAAACATTTTAGGCCTAAAGTAAAATACTTAGCGATAATATTAGCTTATTAGCTCGAAGAAAGCAGGGGGTTTTTTCTTCTGGGGTTTTACAACCTGCAGTGGCATGCATTTAAAAGGGGCTGCCCGATTAAGTATATAAAGATTTAATTTTGATAGAATTGACCCGGGGGGGGGTATCAAAACAAAGACCATACAGAGATGTGCCACAGACATCGGTCCCATTTTTAACCTTTGGTATATCAATGCTCCCTTTCTTAATGCCAATTTTGGTATAGCAAATGGGTCGTTTTTTTTTCAAATGTTTTCAGGCCCGATTTAAGGATTATAAAGATTTAATTTGAAGAATGCTCTCAGGGGGTTCTCAACACAAAGACCATACGGGGCGTGCCACAGACATCGGTCCCTTTCAATGCCTTCTGGTATATCAATTTCATGTCAATTAATTTGGTAAGCCATAATGGTGTTCTTTTTTCAAAGTTTCTCAATTGTTGGAAAATAGTTCAAATTTTCTCAATCGGAAGCACAATTTCTAAAATTGTTGGGAAATTAGCAAAAATTTTTTTTTTTTTTTTCAATCTGAGCAAAAATTTGCTTCAAATGCCAACATTTTGGGCAATAAATGGCCAAATTGGGGCTTAAATTGGCCTAAAATTTCCATCGCTGATATAGGTGGTACCTTTTTGGCAAAAAAAAAGTATAGCTATGGGTCCTACTTCCAGACTCTCGAGGCACGTCCCTACCCAAACAAACCCAGGGGAATTGCTTTACCCCCCCCCATCCGTAAAGTTTTCCGCCGATCTTTCAATCCGTGTGGTTGAGGTATGTCAGAGCCAGAAACATTCAGTAGGTTTAGGGGCCAAATACCGCGACTTTCACCAAAAAAAAATTAATAAAAAAAAAAAAAAAAAACCGAGGCTCTGAACCAGAGCTATATTTGGCAATATGTAGGCCTGCAATAATGTAAACCTTTCATCCCGACCCCAGCTATGTAACTGAGGGGGGGGGGGGTTGGGCAGTGGGAGTTTTTGGCTGGCCCCATGGGCAGGTAAATTTTCCTGCTCATTACAGCTATTGTTGGGGGAAATCTTGATAGATCTTGGACACTTCATAAAAACATTGAAGCAGCTGCGGCATAGTAAACGTGAATTTTGTAACAGCGAAGGAAAAGGCAACTACCCCCCCCCCCTACCCGACAAAGAAGTCTGGTGCCGGTCTTGTCGCCACTGCAAGAGGAAACAGAAATGCAGAGTGGCACCAGGAGCAAGGGTAGGCCCACAGAATGCCCACTGTCCTCCTAGCTGTGTGCAAATTCTTGCTCCTTCTGGGCACAATATCCCGGGCGGGGGGGGGGGGGGGCACTCCCCTCTTGGAAGTCCACGCGGATGTAAGGCTTTAGACCGCCCTTTCCGCCCGTTGTTCAAAGCAAAGACCCCATTTAAAAAAAAAAAAATTACCCAAAGACCCCATATTTGTGTAAAAATTTCCCAAGGCCCCTATTTTGGGAGAAATTTTCACCCAAAAACCTTCACAAAAAAAATCATCACCCAAAGACCCCATTTTTTCGAAAATTTGGCAATTTATCACTCTAAAAGCCCCGATTTGGGCAATTTGGCTCTAAACCCCTATTTTTTTCAATCCTCTGTCACCGAATGCCCCCAGGTTTGGAAGCGCGAGCCTTACAGCCATATCCATGTCATAGGTGAGTGTACAATTTTTACACCACCAATTTTTTGTTATAATCAACGTTTATTTCAGTCTGAAAATAGTCTTTCAATGAATATTTGTTTGAATTTTGCGCGAACACACTAAAAAATTTAATTTCACCGTATGAATATGGGGTTTAAGGATGCTGCTTTCAAAGCTAGGGGCATTCAGTGATAGAGAAAGTGTGCCAAAAGGGTTCTTGGGTGAAAGGCAGCCAGAATGCCCATATAAATCAGGGTGATTTTTTGTGGAAATTTGGCTAAATTTTTAAAAAGGAAAATGGGTTGTCTTTGGGTGAAAATTTGGAGCTAGGAGCCATTCGCTGATAGAGAATGGTGCCAAAACGGGTTATTGAGTGAAAGCGCATGGCAGCCATTGCCCATAAATAATGGTGAATTTTGGTGGAACTTTGCTATTTTTTAAAAGCTGTCCTTTGGGTTGAAAATTTTACAACATTTTTCTAAAAAGTTGGTCTTGGGGTGAAAGATTTCAAAATTGTCGAAAAAATGGGAGTCCTTTGGAATGGCGACAGTGTCATTGGGTGACAATGAGCGGGTGTTAACAACCATATTGGCCTATAATCGTCATCATCTAAATGGGTACACCCCCTCCCACTGTATAACCCCTTGGACATGTAGTCAAAGGATCCCATCTATAAGTGCTGGCCTCTCGGCGCCCTAAAGATGGCCTCAGTGCGTCGGCAGCACCTCTGGAGAGAAAAAGCGTGTTCCGGGGGAAATCAGCCCTGTCAGGGCAAATTCGTCCGACTGATGTTTCATGATTTCCCATCAAAATCTCCTGATTGGACCGTACCTCACGTTCTTCCCAAGAGAGCTTCCTGATTTCCCCTTTTTCTATGAACCGTTGAGTAGCCCCTCCGACCCCAGGTACGACACTGATGGTTCTTCGGAGTGCATACGAGTCCTTGGCTTGCACATACATTTTGCAGTAAAATGTTCACCTGGCTGTCATAGCTCATGTTGAGATAGGGGTCTAAATCTTGACAGCTTTTGACTTAACACATTTGAGGCATATCAAGGCAAATAAATGAATGGGAAACTTGGATAAAAATATGTGTGTCTATGAAGTTTTGCATTAATAAAGACTGATCACTGGTTTATGACAGCTCCCATTCAAATCAGCTAGCGATTTCTATACTATAAAGATCGAACTTCGCCATTTGTTTTCCATAGAGGCTGAAGTTGACCCAGGATGTCGCCATGTTGAATGTGACCCTATTCAGGTCAGACCCTTCCCATCGTGACTCTCGATTGCTCGGGGTTTATGTATTCAAACTGCTGATAGATGATTGAGATTTCATTGAGATTGCCAATAAAACGTGTTGTAAACAATAAGCTAAACATGGTTGTTAAAACGTAGTATGATGGTGTTGAATATCCGGTGGTGTGACCAAGAAGTAAATAGTAAATTGAGGGTTATCGTTTTCTAGGGTACGAGTTGTCCATCATGTTCGTTGGCTTAAGTACCCATGGTACTTCGTGTTTGACCTTTGTGCTATTTCTATGTAAAATTCTTATTTTGGTGATAAAAGAGAACAATAAGAAGGCCTACTGCAAACCATTCAAGATTGATTTTACTACGTATTTTAATCATTAAAAGACTTTCTTATAATCACCAAGTACTTATTTTGATGCAAAATTGTGACTTTTTGTTTCTCGCGTTAAATCGTGATCGCGTGGGCGAGTTTCACCTCTTGATATTTATTTCTAACAATTATTTATTTTTGAGGAAACCCCCCAAAAAAACTCAAGAGGATAAAGCTACCTCATATATCGGTTGAACAATACGTTTAAAACTATTTTGTTTCATTAATTGGCATCATGATCATTAACGTATTTTGGAAGAATAAATAATTGGTGACCTTCTGCTGACTGTTATAGAATACAAGAACGACTGGACCAATCGCGTCTTGGTAATATGTTGAACCTCATGCACAAGGAAGGCTGTGGAGGTCGAAAGATGACAATGACATAAACCTGCGCTAAACATTTTAGGCTATAAATTAAAATATACTTAGCTATACTATTAGCTCGACGAAAGCAAGGTCTGAGAGCTCAGTGGCATGGAATAAAAGGGGGAGACCGATTTAAGTTAGAAGAGATTTTAATTTTGTTAGGAATTGACATTCAGGGGGTTCTAAACACAAATGCCCATACAGGGATGTGCCACAGCAATCGGTCCCATTTTCAGCCTTCTTGTTATACAATTTTTCATGTCATTTTGGTATAGCAATGGGGTTTGTTTTTTTCAAACGTTTCAATTTGTTGAAAATTAGTCCAATTTTCTCCATCAGAAGCCAAATTTTCTAAAAATTGTGGGAATTAGGCAAAAATTCCTCAATCCCGAAGCCAAAATTTGCATTACAAATTAAAGTGAGTGTCTGAACAAATTTGAATTATAGGTGTTATCGTCGAATTAGTCATGGCCATCAAAATACATAATTATGAAAGCATTATTGAACATTTAGTTTGACATGTAATTTGTCATGTACTAACATGACACAATTAAAAAAAATTCATTTGCATGAAAAATTAATGTTTCAGTGTGTAAAGCCCCAAACCCGAAACCAAATACCTCGTTTTATTTAATCCGTTCTAACAAATCGGTCCTTGGCGCGTAGTTTCGCAAGGTAGTTGGCTCTCAGGAACAGTGGACGGTTGACAGGGTGAGCGCATGTATCCCCCGGCCAGAACAGGTCTTCCCCCCCTACCTGCCAGATAGACAAAAATAAGGATCTTTGTTCAAAAATCAGTGATGTGCGGACTCCCCAAAATACCAATATTTGCCAAAAAAACAGCAATTTGGGACCAAATTGGTAAAATCTGCAAAATTTGGGTTTCCCCAAAATTAACTTCTTCCCTCAACCCTCCCACCCCCCCCCAAAAATTTCACCCCCCGAAAAAGAAGTATTGCGCTGCCACCAGGGGAACAGATTACAGAACATGCAGAATGGGCACCCACTCGAGCAAAGGAGTGCCTACAGCCAGTGGCAGTTCTTGCCAGGGTGAGGCCATGGGGCTGGGGGTGAAGTTTTACTGTGTGCATTTCCCACATTTTTTCCAAGTATCCCCACGGCCAGAACAGTCCCCCGCCCCCCAGCCAGATCGTTGGACAACAAATATGTGCATTGGGGGCCAAAATATCACCAAATGTTTTGGCCAAAACACAGGCAATTTGGGACCTAAAAATCGGTAACAATCTGCAAAGTTGGTTTCCAAAAAATCAACTTGTTTCCCCCCCCCCCCCCCTCCCCCCCCCGAAAAGAAGTATGGCGCCGCCACGCCAGAGGAACAGATACGGAACATGAGATTGGGCACTGGATCGGAGCAAAGTAAGGCCTATACAGAATGCCACCATCGTAGCTCGTGCAGGACAGGAGCAGAATGCAAAATAGGCCCTATGTACCACTAATTTGGTCATCAGTTGCATTTCAGTTCTGGAAAATAGTCTTTCAAATTATTATTTGTTAGTTGTTGAATTGGCACAAAGCGCACTAAACATTTAATTTAACAGCCAATTGGCCCATAATAAGGCATTTTTTTTTTTTTGTGGGACATTTTCTCAAGTAGGTATATGGGGTGAAAGATTTCAAAAGTCCAAAAAAGGGAAGTCTTGGATGACAAGAAAAGTAGCAAGTTTGAGTTTGGACAAAAAGTGGTTTCAGGTGAAGTCAGGCCTGTTGCAGGGGAAAATCATGCCGATCGATTTAGGATCGTCCAAAACTGACTGATTTTTCATGATTTACCATTAAACATTTCCCGATTTTCTTCCACCTTTCTTCCACGAGGGCTTCCCTCATTCCCAGGTATTAGCTAAGCACGAGAAGCCCTTTCCTCCAACCACAGGTACCCAACTGGGGGGGGGTTCTTTGGGGATGTGCGTGCGAGTTCCTTAGTTTGCACATTTAATTTGGCATGTCACATGGCTCATACGCTCATGTTGAGATAGGGGCCTAAATTTTGAAGCTCTTGACATAACACATTTAAGGCATATATAAAGGCAAAAATAAACGAGGCTTGGAGAAATTACAGTAATGTCTCTTTAAGTTTGCGTCATGTGAAGAGAGTTATAGTGATCACCCCGTTTAGTGACCGATCCCATTCAAATCAGCCTAAGGTTGCCCGCGCTTCGCAGCGGGCAAACGCTAGTAATAATAAACAGCAGCCGGAGGCCAGCCCCCATACTCCTTTGCGCGCGAACCATATTATCGACGGGGTAATGGCGTGATGACTCAATTTCTTTCTTCGTCGCCGTGAAGGTAACATCGGTCAACTTGGTCAAGTGTATCAACACGATCAGGCCTATCCTAGAGTAAGGTCGAGCGGGTACACAAACTCAATGTTAAAGCGGGGCACTGGCACATTTTCACACAAAATATGAATTTTCTCACTTTGCTCTCAAATTATAGTTGTAGGCCATTGGAAGAACAGAGATCTATTTTACACATATATGTGGGGTATGTGAAATTCAATACATACCCCAAAACAGATAGGGACATTGATATGAGGATAAAGATATCCAGATAATTTGTAGGCTAACTTTTTAAGTTTTCCATAACTTTAATCAACAAATGTGTATATTACATTAATATTTTGACTCGTACTCACTGATATTAAAACCACAAAGGTTATAGACCGGTCAAACCGTGTGCATAGCGTGGGAAACATGCATACGGCGTGTGTGTTCTTGTGTTAAACGCCATTTTCGTCGTCTGCTGAATTTCCCGTTTACCCATAAGGAAGCTGATTTGGTCTTAATCATTTCGGGTGAGAGCTTTTGTATATAAAAGCTTTACAACCATGCAAAAATATCGATTTTGAAAAATCTTGAGGGCGCACTATTTTTCAAATGTGCCAGTGTCTCTTTAAGCACTGCACATGAATTTGAAATTGCCAAGTCAAAAAGAAAATAAACATGCAATGCAAGTCCGATATTCCTAGCCCCGTTCCTAGCCCGACAAATCAATACATCCTTGCCTAGACTCACTCACTCAGTCTCAACTTCAATCCTAGACTCAAGTTACCGTCCCCGGTTACCTGCCCAAGTTGCCGCCTATTCTTAGTAAATCTTACCAAATGACCCAACAAACAGTTATACAAATAAGTAAAAATGCTGGATATATCCACTGAAACTTGTAATTACTAGAATTTATCTTTAGAAGTAGGGAATCATGTGGTGAAAGCATTACGAAAGTACGAGTGGAATTTGTAAACACAGAGCAGATACCCTGTTGTGACGTAAATCATGTAAATAGTCTCATATTACGCGTCGTTGTTTTAATCATGCCGCTGGCGGACGTTAGGGGAGCCTCCACTCAATTCCTGTTCGCTCAATCGTACGCTCTAAATGCCCTACAGTTGATACCAGCTTTCTGGCTGGTTTCAAGAAATTCTGAAGATGATGAAATATTGAAAATACTGTTTACACAAAGAAGCGCATAGCAATCGAGAATCATTTCTTGATCGTTCACAAACTGTACATTAGAAATTCAACCCACTAGACTTAAGCACAGCTCTCGATAATATACAAGGGGCGTTTGTTGTGCGGAACTATGATTACGTGTTATTGCTATGAGAGGTTCCCGGTGGCACGGAAAAACAAATTTGTAGGCGAAAAGGTACTTGGGAAGGTCTTCTGAGCCGCTGTTAATAATAAAACACTTCTGCAAATAAAATGCTATGAAAAAAACTAAATTAAGGGAACCACTGGTAAATGACACTTATGGGTATGCACAGGATGACTTCTTGTGACCCATGTGTCCTTTTGACCTCTAATGATCCTATGCGACCTTTGACCCATTTGGTCAACATATATACAATTTCTGCAAATAAGTCTGTGATCACCAAACATGCTCATGTTACAAGACTTGTGGGCAGTACACAGTTTGACCTCTAGTTACCCCAAGTGACCTTTGACCCATGTTAAACCTTTATAAACACTTCTGCAAATAAAATGCTATGACAAACTAAATTAAAGGAACCACTGGTCCAGAACTCTTATAGGTATGCATAGAATGACCTCTTGTGACCCATGTGCCCTTTTGACCTCTAATGACCCTGCTTGACCTTTGACAAAATATCTAAAACATTCCTCCAAATGAAGTTGTATATCCACCAAACTTGCTCAAAAGAACCACGGGCCCAAGCGTCATGGGCTATACCAATTGACCTCTACTATAATCCTACATGACCTTTGACACCGTCCTTCCTTAACTTCATTCCAAATATCAGCCCAATATGTCAAAGAATAACCAATAGAACAGGAGGTGATGCGTTTGTATACTTGTGGACAAGTTATGAATAATGAGCTCATTTGCATATTTGAAAAAAAACAACATAAGCCACTCAACAGGCGAAACTAATTATTCCATGAACATCGACATGGCACGAGACTAGTACATGAGGTCATGTGCTGCATTCTTTTTGGACAGCTTGTGAATATTAATGAGCTCATTGCAATTTTGAAAATTATTAATCCCACTTTATAGACTAAACCGAATTACTCAATGCACTTCTAACATGGCACTGTGAAGAACATAAGGTCATGTGCTGTATACTTCTTGGACAGGTTTGAAATTAATGAGCTAATTTGCTATTCATAAAATGTGATTAATTCATGGAACGAAGACAAAGCACGATCATATTTTTCTTTTGATTTGTTCATTTCAAATTTGAATTCGAATGTTTGAGATGATATATCTGCTAAATATATCTGCTATTGATAGATGATAGAATCTATCTGATATATCTTATTTTGATAGACATAGTTTGATAGTCATCAGTATTGTTTAGAAATCATTGAAGGTGGTTAAAACGAGGTATCGCCCCAGCGGTCTAGTGCTCATTGTAATCTGTGAAAGGTACTATTGAGGGAAGCAAAGCACAATTTCTTATTGTGTGTATGCGGGTGTGGTGTGTTAGGGGGTTGGTGTGTGTGTAACTTTAATAGCAATTATTTTAACTGTGTAACTCTTTTCTTTTTCAAAAAATTGGGAGACAAGAAGACATGCAGGCATAAACGTGATTTGTTGTTGTAATGGAATATTTGTGGATTAGGCCTAATAAGACACTTTCACAATCGCTGTAATTTATTCATCAAATGCGTATGGTGTTTGCAAGTATTTTAATTTTTATAGTAATTAAACAAAAAAAAAAAAAATTAATTAAAAAAAAAAAAAAAAAAAAATAAAATACCAACAAAAAAAAAAAAAAAAAAAAAAAGTAAAAAAAAAATTGTTTTGAAAAATCATGCGGAGGAAATCGTTTGACATCGCTGAACAAGAAATTAAAAGGAAAATATGATTGGTTTGTTCGTTGAAATTTGTTGAATAGAATGACCATCTATTAAATTGAGTGCAAAATTGGAAATTGTACGCCATTTTTGTGTCCCCTTTGCCCTACGGCAGGAAGGCCACATAGGGATCACTTTGTCCACTGTTGTTGAGTTGTGTTGTGTTGTTAGTTGATTTCGTTGTGTTGTGATGTCTGTTGTTGTGAAAAAGGGTTAACATTTGCCTGTTAATATCCTCATACTTTGAGTGGAGTTTATACCAAACTTGGGTCACGGTGGCAACATGGCATCCCCCATGGTTGTTAAGGTCACCGTCATGTGAGGTCAAGTTGTAAAATAGGCTGAAAATGTTAAAATTGACCTATTTGAAAAGTTGAAGTTCAATTGGAACTAAACTGGTTTATGGAGTTTACATGCAAACCCTCATTTGTTTGAGGTCAAGCAACATAAAGATCAAAGGTCATTCACTAACCGCGATGGCAGGTGACACAAGCGGTCCGAGGACCGATGTTTTTTAACGAGATAGCATACACCTTTAAAGAAATTAATTAAACCAATGCTAAACAGGCATTGGGATGCAAATGTCATTCGCCACAAAAGCGAATTAAGTTATGGGGGTTATGACATTGAAACATGGTGCAAAACACTCGGGAATAACCTATAATATCGTTGGGTTAAAACAAGTCTCACTCCTATCTTTCCAGTGCTTTTTTAAGCTTGTTATAATTACTAAGTTTCTATTGAGGAGAAAGGAAACCAACTCTCTAAAACGAGACAATTAACACTATGTTTAGTCCACTCAATCTATGAAAAATACTAGGTACACATAGACAAAATTGCTACAGTTAAGAACAAGTTTTAAAACATTAAAAAAAAAAAAAAAAAAAAACAACAACTATCAAAAAGTAGAAAAAGGGAAGCCTGGCAAGACATGGTAATTTTTTTTGGCTTTATCTTATGTGGAGTATACGCCCATATTTCGACACAAGGGATATCGTTCATTAAATGCATGTTTTAGGGAGATTTTCCATTTTTCGGTTAGATTTGAACATGTTTTACAGGCTAGCTGCAAAGGTGTGTGTAGCACTTACAATTGATATATTAAAAGTGGAAAGTGATGCTCATTATTCAAGATGGCCCGCAATTTTCCAGCCAAAATTAATTTTGCATTCTAGATTATTTGTCAGACTGCATTCGGGGTGGGGAGATTTTATTTAGCAAAATTTATCAGAGTATTTTTTCAAACACATTGGGTTAAATAGTGCCGGGGGCACTCCCTTGCGAAGGGATGGGTATATGTGCCTCGGCCAGATGAAATATAGGTTCCTTTCCCAGGTCCTTCAGATAAAATGTACGGGGTATTCGGTACAACAAGATGAATAAAATGGGTCAATCCCAGTATGAAACTTTAAAGGGGCCAATGATGTTCATAACTTTGCAAATTAATAATAGAAATGTCTCTTTTCCCGAGTTCAAATTGCCATGGCATAAAAAATTATGCCATGATATTATTTATTTGTTAAATATATTTTTTTTATTTTTTTTATTTTTTGTATTTGGTTTTAAAAATCTTTTAAAAAAGTGGATAATGTTATGCAAACTTGTGATAAAGGATAGCAGGAAAGAAGCAAAATGGGGACATAAGTATGTGAACATTTTAAAAAGGGGGTCATTTGGATAATAGCCTGGGTAAATAGGTAGGACAGCAGCCATAAAAAGGCAGCCAAGCATTGTAGACGTCACAAAGCAGCATCTGCACAGGACCGTCAAGGAGATAACATGCAAGCACACAACAAATGGCATAAAAAAGGGAAATTTGTTACTGGCTTAATTACTTGCTATATTTCTTGGTTACATTTTTGAGAGAGCGAAAAATTGGCGTGTTCGAACCTTGGCGCGGGAATTGTATCACATGTCGCTTGTGTTAATATATTCCAGGTAGTAACTCGTACAATTCTTGCATAGTCCCCACGAAAGATTCATGGAAGAAAAGTCATAAAAATGGCAAGTCTCCATGATGGAAATAAAAGATTCCACTGGAAACTTTTGAAAACGCAAAAGTCTCCATGGTGGAATAAGATTCCATTTGGAAAGGAAACTTTTCCAAAAGAAACGCAAAGTCTCCCGGACCCGGATACATCCGCTTGGGGCGGTCTACGTTGGTGACTTTGAATCTTTCCATGGAAACTGCAAAAACGCAAAGTCTCCATGGTGTAATAAAAAGGTTCCATGAGACCAAAATTACCATTGACAGCGAAACACCATGGAACAGTATATTTAAGTGAAAACACACAGGCCTACGTCACTGTAAACTATACCAGACTGAACGTAAATGCCGTAATTTCCACAGGCTTTTCTTTATTTTGAACGTGAAATAGACATTAGGCCTATTACCAGAATTTTATCTTCAGCAATTAAATATGCATGACAAGGGTACTAGTAACTTTGCAGTAAACTGATGCATTAACAGCAAAAAATATTATTAGGAAATTATTTACACGGTTCATGAATTTATTTTGTTCATTTTCATCAAAAGAGTGAAATACAAAATACAATTATTTAAGTACAGTAACAAGTGCATTTCAATGGAAACAGATCATATATGCGAAATCTGACTATGGTGTCTTAATGTAGTCGCTTGCAAACAATTTATTTTGGAGTGTTTTGTTTCCTAAAACGGATCAGATACTAGATGGACATCGTTTTTATTACTCCCTAGCAGTTGTAAAGTGCAATTTGCAAATTCCCATTTAAGAATTCTCTACATTGCAAAGAAAAAATTAAATGGATCGGAGCTTTAAACTTAATATCGAAATTACGAATGATGCAAACTATATTGTAAGTAGGGTATTCCTTTCAGAGATTTATTTATAAGAATGCTTTAGCACAGCTAATTATGTCGGGTCGGCCTATATGGCTTGTGAGACTTAACAAATTAATATTAAGGTTTGCTGGTTGTCGTAAGAGTTCATAAACCTTGTATATATTACTCTTTGATGGAAAATTGCATATCATGGTCACTTTGCATTTCTGAATACTTCCATGGAAACCTTTGCCATTTTTTCATGGAGACTTTACGAATTTTGGAAAAATTCCATGGTAGTAGTCTTTAAACGCAGTCGCTTACAAACTGCTTCAGAGAAAAAAATGCATTGGATAAAAAGTGTATTGGAGAAAGAACGGTAAGATTGTAAAATCGTATTAATGTATTTTAGAGTAATCTTTTATAATAATACCTTCATAATAGTAATATTTGTGTTTTATCATAAATGTCTTTTCAACATTGGATACTTTCACTCGGATGGGACCGCAGGATTTCTCTTGTTGAGATAAATGTTATTATTACAACAGTTCAGGTTCAACCATCTTTACAACCCCCCCCCCCCCCCCCCCCCCTGCCTACATATAAAAATGCCCTTGATGGCCAGTTGTTACATTCGAAAATATTACATGGAGGATTCTTCTGATACTTTATATTATTACCGGTTACCATACATGGAGAATTTGTAACTTCGGACGATTCACGTTGTTATTGTTATTATTATCAGTTTTATTTTTGTTATTTATTTTGTTGGCAGTTGGAAACATTAACCGACCACAACCTATTTGTTTTCCATTTACTTTTTGTCTGCCCAATGCTGTAAGCAGGTGCTTATTTTATGGTTTTTGTTCCTGTATCGTATTATTTTGTATATTTTATTGGTAATAAAAATGTTCCCCCTTATTTTTTGTGATTCAAATTTTGCGTATATTATCGATTACTATTTACAGTAGTTACACAGTAAATTGTATGGTTATCATAATATCATGCCATATACATTATGTATTTGAATGCCGAATTTCTTTCATAATTTTGTTTGTTACTGGATGTAATGCGTTTATTATTGGGGTTTGTTTACGGTAGATTGTATATAAAAGTGTTCACAGTCCTATATCATTGTGGACTTTATTTACTTTATCTTTTAAGATTAATAAAGAAAAATATTGTAAAAATAAATAATCGGAACGAATGAAAATGACATTTGAGTTAAGGTATTTGTTTTAATTTAATGAATCTATTATTTTATACCTTGCCTTCAAACGTCGCGGTCTCATTTTCGCCGCTTAGTATGCTCTTAACAAGTCCATTTTAATGTCCATTTTAGGAATTCAAAGTTACAATGCGGAGAAAAACATACTCCCTTCAGAGATCATGCGAATTGTTACAACAAACTAATGATGTCGAGCAGGTCTATGGTGGATTACACGGTTTAATTAACTTAACAAAAATTAAGGCCACTGGATTGTATTAGAGTTTATAACGCGTTTTATTACGCGTTTTGATTTGTGACAATTGACATGTTCATGGTCACTTTGCAATTTCTGAATACTTTACCTGGAAACTTTGCCATTTTGGCATTACACCATGGAGACTTGACTTTTAGAAAAGTTTCCACTGTAGTCTTCAATTACAGTCGTTTTGAAATTGCTTTGTCAAATCGGTTCACTAATATGACAATAACGGGGTGGGCAGTATAATATCCAAGAAAATTCGTTCGAGGCGTATCGAATTGTGTGTTGGACCCAATAACACTAGTTTTTAGAAGTCAATATTGATGGTCAGTTGAAACTGAAAAAAGAATAAAAATCAGAACCTAGTAGATTTGTGTGCAAAAATGGACAAGATAATACCCTATTCTCATATTCGATATCAAAGGATGATGTATGGTCAAACGTGAATATTCCTTGAGAGATTTGTTAAACTCACATTATGATTATAAAAGTTTCAGTAATTTTAAGTATTCAACGATAGATTCTGAGGCATCACCATATGATGTGCATTTGTCATAAGTTTAATAGATTTTTAATTGTAATTTTTTAGTCAGAAATGTCTTTAACAATGAAACAAAAGATGATTTATTTGCTTATAGTTCAATATGAAAACATAGGCTGATTCGTATTATTCCAATACGAATTAGATGTTTCACAACCATGGCCTTACCAAAGCAATATTTTCAGGTAATTCAGGGTTAATTTCGACGGGATAGTAATCAGTGACTAGAGCTATGATCGGCGAAAAATCAGGGTTTTTTGTTTTGTTTTTTTTTTTTGGGGGGGGGGGAACCTGTATGTGAAATTTCTTATTGCGCCTTTAATAACGAAACTTATTTTTTATTAAGGGGAGCGAGACATGGTGAATAGAATTAGTCTTCATAAATGTGTCTGATTTATCAATATAAATTCTGCATATATTAGGCTTTAATTTACTTTGTTTGGTTACAATGATATCGGTTCAATTTACAACTGATCAAAGTGAAACAGAAATTTATATGAGATACGTGGACTGACCGGCAGGATGTTACAAAGTGAGTTAAATATAAAAATGACCCGACTGAAAGTAATTTTTACACTCGCGATTGAGCGCGAGTGTTTTATCGTCATGATGGAAGGGGTCTCGATTTCGTATGTGACGGCTATCAGGGGTTCATTTTTTGATCGTACGGCGATGAAATTTTGGTAGTGGGTAGGGGATGGGATATGGGTCGAGTCTTTATATAGCAATTTCCCCGAAATGGGGTTTGGTTTTGGCCGCTTCGGAGGGTTTTCGGGGCTGTGGATCTTTTCGAATTGGGAGGGAAATGGAGGGAAAATTGGTTAATATGCCGTGAAGTTAAGACTATTGCGCGTTTGAATTTAGATTACGCCTTGCCGAGCTATGGCATTTGGCAAAGCATTATCGACTGTGTTCCAGTGTTCTTCTATGGTTCTATTAGACCTCGGTCGGACTCACGTCCTTTGTGGGTATGCTTATCATATGAATGGTGTTGGTAAGCTCAGTGTATTCAAGGGTTATCCACCGAAAATAAGAACCCTCCACAGATCTTCCCTGAATATTACGGCGCTCAAGTATTTCCACGGGTAGTCTGTGTCACAGAACTCCGAAAGGTTACTGCAATATGATGGGCGCGGGCGAACATCAAACATTTCCCACGGTGTACTGAATAGGCTAGCTAAGTTAATATGCACGATCTTTTTTACGCACCGCCTAGTCATGGCACCAATCTGATCGGTAGATTACAAAACCAGTGATCTTGTTTATTTGCCCTTGGCCCCGGTTCCTCCAATGGAAAGTCGATTTACAACATTTAGGTGTATGTGACCTCTTGATAAAAAAAAATATGTTGCCCTTGCCGGCCTGAGGCTAATCTTGTATTGGTTACAGGGAGTCCTTTTACAGCTGAATGAAAACTTAGAATTTATTTTTCGACAACAACGTATGGACAGTTTTGATTAGGACGAAAACAATGATTATTAGCAAAGTGTTGGTGGATTCAACATGCGCGATACCGTCTGTTATGCAAGGCTAGGGTTGTCATTAGAACACAGTGCAACATTGCACGAGTGCATTATCACATCGCTACAGTATTAACAGTGAGTGTGGTTCGCTATTCGCTTAGTAATGATATTTTGGCATGTGCAAAGAGTTATGCTTAGTGAATCATACAAAAACAACTGGGTGATGGCATCAATGAGGCACGGGGCGGATGATGGGGGGCAGCTTCAACAGGTACTTACAAAATTGGATTGATCATTGGTTGTAAATTATAAATTTCATAGTTATGTTTCATGTAAACACACTGCCCTTTGGACATGTTTATGATGTTGTATCATGTTTAGTTTTCGTTAAAATCTGCCTCTAAATAGTAAAATAAGGTGGTAAAATCCAATTTTAATCAGCAAGATGGATGAACAATCTCCGATAATTTTCATGGAAAAATCACATTTGATAGAGTCTGGTTGAAGGATCTGCCGATACAGGTAAAGGGCTTGCTAAAAACCCCCCAAAAGTAAGGCATATCATTGCATGTTTACCATATTTTGATCTTTTCACTGTAACAAAATTCTTTGTTGAGAAATATACAATGAAATAGCATGATTGTTTCATGAACTTTTAAGTTCATTTTTTTTTATTTTATGACTGAAAAGGCTTATTACATTTCACCCATGTATTAAATGGAATGGTCAAAAAACATTTCATCATATTTAAATTAGAGTAAACCAAAAATAAACAGTAACTATTAAGTCAAAGTATATTTTTAAAAAAATCATTTAAAAAATTACAAACCCAAATTTACAATTGAATAAAGACAAATGTTGTTAGAATTACTAAAATATGTCATTTTCATTTTATTTTGATTTGTAAAATGGAAAAAAATGCACAAGGACAACATGGCTGATCGAACAACAGGCAGTAGACAGCTTGCAGCCGCGTCGTCGTGAAGGTGGTCAAAAGAAATTACGTTTAGGCCTATTCCGATATTAATGTAATATTGCAACTGACGATGTTAGAAAAAAGTGGACGATGGGTATAAAGTGGAATGAGCTGAAAAGTAACAAAATCTCCAGGCTAGGCTGGATTATCACTCGCCTTTTTAAAACAAAAGGCCTGAGCTGCGACGGTGTGAGTTAAAGATGCCCCAACTATCGTCGAAAGATGATACGAAAATCTAGGCAAAGCACCTACGATCGTTGCCAATGGGTTGCTTTTTTTCATAAAATTTTTGTGCAGTGCTTTCATATGACCTTTATTACGTTTAAACTCATATGCAAAGTCTCATTGCTTAAAAAAATAATGCTTTGGGTTGCGGGATCTTGTGTTTATAGCAAGTTTGGGCAGGTGAGGACCGGTCGATCGAATCCACTTAAAACCACTTGAGTCAAGTTTCCGGACAATAGGCGCCCCCATTAACAATCCGAAACGCGCTGTGAAATAGCCGTTACCAGCGAGTTCTACTCACATGTTGCACTAATGAAACTTTTTTAATGTCGTCTGCAAGAATTGCAGGAAGGAACATAGGATCAATTAGTCGTTCTGTCGGGTGTATCTTGTGTGTGTGTGTGTTGTTATAGGATTAACACGATTTATCTTGCCCACAGGGGTGGCGACTTTTGTTTGGTCAATATAAATTTTCACTTAGATTTTTTTACTTACAGCCGCCCTGTTCAGACTTTCAGGCTGCACAAAAATTTATTTGTTCGGTGGCCGACCGACCCATTGGCGAACCCCCGACTCAGTAAATTTTGTCAAATGTTTTTCATGATGACAACATAATAAAACCAATGTTATTTATCATTTTAGAGCACCATTTTTAACTTATTTTGTTTTCAGATCGTCCATCCTGTATCTTGTAATAGTTAAAATAGCCAGTAAAAAGTTGTAGGCTCATGTCACAGCTGGCAGAAGTAATACGCTTAGTATTTGGATAATTGCGACAGGTGGATGGGGAGGGTAAGAGGGGGGGGGTTGGTTGAAATAGTTAGGGATGTTTCATTTCTTGGAGGGGAGGTTTCATGCGTTTTGGTCTGTCTGTTAATTAGTAGTTCTGGGTGATAATTGGATTATGAACGGGTTCAGGTGGAGAATGGAGAACAGAGGTGGATTAGGCGACCGATCCACTCGCAGTTGCACCGGAAGCCAGGGTCGGAAGCATATCGCCTTGGGCTATTTTTTAGAATTTGGATCGAGTTATCGAACAAGATTCCGACCAAGACGTGTGAGTGCAGAATTTGGAAAGTATTAACATGTTTTCATGTAAAAAAAGTCAGTACATGCATGAATGGTTTTTTGGGAATTCCGCTGGCTAAGTCTCAGGTGGGCAATACGAAACCAAGCACTCATTGCAGGCCACCAAGACCACTGTGTTACTTTCTTCAGTTTCAATTCACAAAATCATCGATGTACTATGAATATAAATCAACAGAAAACGCCTTCGTACTAACCTATGTCAGACATAAAATAACACACCAAATTTCATCAGGATTTGCTATAAATGCTTGAAAGATGTTCAAAAACAAAATTTCCCTGAAAATTCCTTCATCTCTTTGGCGATCAATTTTAAACAAACAGCTGTTCAAACTTAGTCGTCACCTCTGCAGATGGCGTGTCAAGTAATGAAACCTTGCTGATACCAAGGGATTTCTTCTGTCATTTCTCCCATAGAAACACCCGACTTAAGGGAAAAAAATAGCCTGACGACAACTGGAATCTATCACAGGACTTGAAAACAGGTTCAAATATCTTAAGTCGCATCTCTTCATTGAAATTATGGAGTTCAAAGTCGAGCGTTTGTGTGGGCGCCCAATAGACTTCGACCGCGAGAATGCGAAATGTTATTGCGCAATATCGCCGAAGGGCAGATAGGGAAGGACTGCTTTCAACTCTGGGTGGAGACTAAGGGGGCTGTATAGTGTCAGGGAGATTAGATGTGGGTGGCAGGTATAAGGTTCTGGGGTTTGGGTCAGGTAAGTGGTCAGACATTTTGGTACACAGGTTTGGAGTGTCAGATGAAGGGATGTAAAGGTGGCCAGGTGGTAGGGTTAAGGTCAGATTCTTTGGTGTAACGTGAAAGATTGTGGGTGTGGGATGTCAGCTGTGTAAGATGCTGTGTAAGGTGTTGGATGTCGGGTGGGTGTAAAGTGTTGGGGTCTGTTGGGTGTCAGTTCTGTGGGTGTGTCAATGTTGGGTGTCAGTGTTGGTGATTGAGATTTTGGTGTCAGGTGGCTGGTGTTATGCATCAGGTGTTGAGTGGCAAATGTTGAGTGGTCAGGTGTGAGTGTCAAGGTGTGGATGTCAAAATGTTGGGTGTTATGTTGAATGACATGTGTCATTTTGGGGCTGCAGGTGATGGGTGTCATGTTGGGTCAGGTGAGTGTCATGTGACGGTGTCATGTTGGGGGTCAGGTGACTGTGTCATGTTTGGTTGTAAAGAATGTGTCAGGGGTGATGGGTCATGTGGAGTGTCCCATGTTGGGTGCCAGGTGACTGTGTCATGTTGGGGTGTAAATCACAGGTGTCAGGTGATGGGTATTTTAATGTTGGGTGTCAGTGTTAGAGTGTCATGTGATGGGATGTCATGTGTTATGTTGGTTGCAGGTGATGGGTGTATTTGACGGGTGTCATGTGACGAAGTGTAGGTGATGGGTGTCATGTTGAGTGTCACGTAATGGGTGTCATGTTGGGTGCCAGGTGACTGTGTCATGTTGGGTGTCCGATGTTGGGTGTCGGGTGAGTGGTGTCATGTTGGGGGTCAGGTGAGAGTGTCATGTGATGGGTCATGTTGAATGTTAGATGATGGGTGTCATGTTGGGTGTCGAGACTGGTTTCATGTTGAGTGCCAGGTGTTATGTTGCGGTGTCAGGTGATAGTGTCATGTTGCGGTCATGTTGGGTGTCAGTTGGGTTGGGTGTTAGAAGCTAAGATTCAGAGTTGGTGTCGGGATTTGGTGTCAGATTTTAGGTGTTAAGTGTCTGGGGCCAGTTGTCTGGTGCCAGGAATCATGTCTGGTGTCCTGGTACAGGTTATCTGGTTAATAGTTTCTGGCTGTAACATATTCACATTCTTAACATTAAATGGTATAGTAATAAAAGACACAAGATTCTGAAACAAATAATGATAAATTGGGATGGGGTTTTTCTCGCAATACTCCCAAGTTATTGGTCTCCTATGAGTTTTTGAAAAAAATTGTGCGAGTTGCACAGCGCGAGCCAATTGTTTTTTTAAAATCTAGCTCGACCAATTGGAGTATTGTGCTCAAATCCATCCATTTATTTACAAATTTGATGACCGCGGCCGATAAAATTCATAAACAACTTCAATCCTTCAAGTTTCTCCAGTGAGAGGCACGCAACCGTGGCTAGTTTTTGATCATCACAACTGAATGATTAATTGGCTTACTTTATTTTGCGAAAAAAATGACACAAAAATGGGGCCTTGGATTAACGCTTTATTCCGTCATGCATGAACAACATGCATCACGAATAAAGCGTTGTCATCTATGGGGTTCTGTTTCGTTTCGTTTCGCAAAAAAATACAGGAAGCCTATGATTAATTAGGTCGCCCAGGGCAAATCTATTCTTCGGTGCGTGCATGATTTTATGCTCTGTGATTTCTGGATTTTTTTGGCAACAATTTCAAATTTGGTATGTAGACATAGGCCCTAATGAGAAGTGTTTTTGTTTGTATGAAAAAAATAGATATGCTTCCCTACAATCGGTTTTACATCGGTTTATTAACACTTAAGTGCCTAAGGGGAAAACAGGTTTTTTGCATTAATTTCTTTTACCAACATGAGTTAATCATGTCATTTTGCCCCTCCTAAGCTTCCGCCGCACCTGTGCTATAAATTGTAAGCGAGGGTTACATGCATCGTTGATGCTCTCGTTTGTTTTTATGGAAGTACGTCTGTCGCAAGATAAGGTTCTTATATAAAGGTTCCTGTTTAAAAAGGAAATTTTCGTCATTATCAAAATCTGTGAATAAATGCTACTCTACTACTATTATAGTCAACATGTATTTCGTATAATTTTGTCTACAAAACTACAAAATAATAATTCCCTGTATCTACTCAATAACATTAAGTGTAACCCGGTTGAATTTAATTTTAGTGAGTAATTTATCACTAATCATGTATTTAAATTGAATATACCTCAAAAATGTCATTCAGTACAACTTTTTTTTTTACATGTACTCAAAATCACACCATACTTTAGCATGTTTACTGTGCTTATTTAGCAAATACTCCCAAGAAATTATCAAGTTAGTCCAATCATAGGGAAAGAGGAAAAAAAAAGAATGTGCCTTGTTTTACATTGCATCATTCATTTTAATACATTAGCCATTAATTCATCTAGTAAATTATAAACATGTAGGCCTATAAAACCCGGGACCCCTACTTATGAAACTAAATACTTAACCACAATACTACGCTAGAGCATTTAATTCACATAATTGTTTTTCTTTCAAAATAATATATTGCTAATTAAATGAACAAATAAGAGGGTTTTTGAGGTATCAAAACTTTGTTATAACTTTGAATTATTAACTTAACTGATTGCGTCTAGTTTACTTAAAACTATCAAAAATTACATCAACAATCAATTACAGCAGCAAGTGTAAAATGAGTATTTTGTTACCAATTTTTGCACAATTTACGTTAACTTAATATATGGATAATTGTGTTTTTAATATTTAAAAAATGAAATAAGGGTATTTGTGACAATTTAAAGACATAATCATGTACATATTTTGAGAACTATAAGAAAAATCTTTGAATTAATTGAGTATATACGATTAATTATTTTGAGTAAGAATTACTAACCACACTGATCATTTTTGAGTGTTTATACTTTTGCCGCTGCTAATAGGCGTGGACACACTTTTTCGTCAATAAATTTTGTATTAATTTATAATCTTCTGGGAATTTTGTTAAATCCGTACATTATGTTCGAGTTAGGCAAAATTCCAGGGAGCTGTATTTGTGAATTGCATATCAATTATAGCATATAATCATGGAGTTATTTATAATAACTCCATGATATAATTAACTTCATGATTATACTGCTTAAGAGTAGCTGAATGTTCAAAAATAGAAATTAACATGTTTATTACGTCTAATCTGAGTGTAAAGTCTGACATGAGTTTCATAATTTTGTGGATTTTAAATATCACTCATTATTTTCCACATTCAGGCAGTTAATTGGTGTGCACCAAACCAATTTGAAATTTATTTCACACACCATTGGCATTGTACTTGATATACAAATTATGCATTCAGAGGCTTGGCTCAATATCGATTGCACATCCAGTTCTTAGTATTCCTTCTACTAATTCTCTTAATCTCTTAAATGACCTTTTCCATGGGTATATTGATTTATTATCTGTGGTGACTTTGAGATTTTGTATTCTATCCATGGAGACTTTAAAAGTTTCCATGGACACTTTAAAGTCTCCATGGTGTCTTTGCGATTTTGGATTTCTTTCCATGGAAACAATGGTGGTGACTTTACTGTTTTTGCTTCCATTCCTAGCTCATATATTCTTACTATATTCTGTAGTGTTTTTTGTTTCTTCTTCGAAGCCCGCCCGGTTTGTAGTTTTTACACGTATAGGAGTAATCCGACCTTTACCAAGATGTTCCCCAAATTAGGACTGCTTCAAATTCAGATTTTTATATTCATTAATAATATTTTTTCAGGTAAAATTGCTACAAAATTTAGGTAAGCTTGCACAAAGCAAACTACCCATCGATTCACTCTATCGACACTGTTTTGATATGCAAAATAGTAACGCCGCACAGTTCTTTGTGCCGTGGTTTGAGCGATACCATGTACTTCAAAGCAATACTTTGTTATTCTACAAAATAGAGTGCAAGTCAAATTCTTTGAAACAAGAGAAGGTAAATTCTTTTAAACTCATTTGAATCTGTGTTGTTGTTGTTGTCTAAATAACCATGCATATTGTTTTTCATAAAGAGGAAAAACTTGCTTATTTTGAAGTCGATTTGCCCAAGACAAAAATAACCTCATTCCCCGGCTGCGCTATGTTGAAACATTGTTGTATTAGTACGATGTCCTTAAGGATGGTGCGTACGGCTACCGAAACACTCCCGGGCTATTTACCGTATACGGCTACCGAAACACTTCGTTTATTTAAAATTATAATACAAGCTTCAATGGGTGATTGAAATTTCCAAATAAGAACCCTTTCCCCCCAAGAACCACAATGCCGCTTTGCAAGGATGTGCGTTATATTAATTAGCAACATATATGTTAGTGGCATTCTGGTTCTTAGGGGGAAAGACCCCATTTTTGCATTTTTTTTTCTGGGGGGGGGGGCCTGAACACTAAATGGAATTGCCAAAATCAACAACACCACATACCATATACCACACTATGTGGTAAGGCATGCTAATCTACCACTACCAAGGGCTCAGTTCAGTAGCCTTGGATGGGCACATGTTAACAACCGCTGACCATGCAGGTTCTGGGTATCATTGTCACCTACAAAAAGGGTAGGCTACAATTTGCTTGTTAGCCTAGTGGCTATACGACAAGATACAACAAATCAATGAACAATAACAACCAAGTATAAAATTTACAATATATAATTTAATATAGTTGTATTTCCTCAATCTTCAATATCATACATAATTTGTGGCATCTTGGATCCAATTGATTTAAAGTCTGACTCAGAGATTTCTGAATATAATTTTTTAATATATTAATTAAAAATAGTCAACTAGAACTAAAGAGAGTCACCTAGAATGCTCAATTCTAAAGTTTGCGATGAAGCGGAATTTTCGTTTTGATGCAGTAAACATTAATGCGTATATAAACAATGCCATAGGATACTGTGTATAACATAAATTTCCGGATCAGGAATTTTAAACAAAGATGTGATTTTCTATATGAAGGATTCGATTTGAGCTTAGCTATTTCACACACGGATTAGGATATGAACAAGCATTATGTACCTGCAAAAAACACAATTTGTTTTTGAAAATGAGGGCGCCATATCGGGAAACTCTGAGTCGGCCTTAATGACAACCAATGATTGGCATTCTTGAAATTACACTTCCAAGTTAATGTTGTTTTGCATTAGTTTCAGTTTTCCAAAAAGGTATGAATAGATCAGTGATGTACCTTCTCAAAGAACAATGGATATGAACATACCTCTATAGATGCGAATTAACTATACTATATTCCCAGAGCTCTCGTTTTACTTGTGCACACATGTTAAAGGAAATATGTCATGATTCTGCATATTGGAAAATTTGGTATGGATGGGAAAGCTTAAGTAACGTAGTTACATAGAAATCAAAATAAGTTGAAATTGTCCACATTTGTTGGTATTTGCACTTTTAATTTTCCGCCCAATAGCTTACTTGAAAACGATTTCCGACCCCAATCCACATCGCAGGCACCTGTACTTGTTACATATATGCAAAAAAATCTGATTTTTGATATTTTTTTCGATTGCTGATTTAGCAAGCACTGATAGTGCTTAATTTCACATGGTAATACAGGGATCACTAGTTGCCCAACCGAATCAAAAGTAACAATTGACAGGCTCTACATAGCTGAGAAGGCAGCTACTCATGAGTCATGTACGTCCAGTTGAATGAGCTTTTGTTTTTGTTTTTAAAAAGTACGGTAGGGACCTATTTTAGGTGTCAGTCAAGTTTACGCCAATATTAATTTTTTTTTTTGACTAGCATGATCCTGGCCTGGTAAACCATAAAAGGTGTGAACTTTCTGATAGTTTAATAGTTTATGCATGGAACCAATTTGTCTGCAATCCCAGAGCCTGGCATGGTAGCCGAGTCAAGTCTACACAAAAAATCCTAGGCCTACACATCTAGGGGTCCGGATCATAATTTTCACCGGAAATGCATAACATTGTATAATCATTTTTACTTATAGTTTGGTTGTTTACCTTTTTGCATACATTGGGTTTTTGATCAAAAATGCAATCAAAAACCAATCCAAAAAAATGACATTAATCAGATCTAATGCAGAAAAAGGTTTGCCAAATGGATAGTAAGTTTATTGTTTCAAAATTTGCCCCAATTCGAGAAAATGCAACTGTCAAGAAAAGAGACATCTCATGGTCTTCTTAATTGAAACACGTGGCGTGCAAAAAAAAAAATCAAAAAATGCGATCAAAAAACCAATCCAAAAAAATTACATAAATCAGTTCTACTGCAGAAAAGGTTTGCCAATAGGACTAGTTAAGTTATTGGGGATGAATTTAGTATTCTGCCACCACTTAAAATTCGGCACCCTACTTTAACATGCGGTTTATTCCGTTAACGTTGCCGAATTCGTAGCCTGTGGCAGAATAGTAAATTCTTTCCATAAAAAAGCAATTTTGAGGTATCGATAACGGCGGAAAAAGATAGAAATTACCTTCTTTCATCTCACATATAGTCAAGATGAAATTACCTTCTTTCTTCTCACATGATAGTCAAGAATATTGTTTAAACCCCTTACAAATATTACGGTAAATAAGGCAGCCGGTTTACGTTTGTTGGTCCCAGTCCGTTCGGTTCGTTGCCAATTCGGACTCAGTCAATTCGGTCTCTCGATGGTCAATTCGGTCCACGTCAATTCGGTCCCATGCCAATTCGGTCCCAATGGAAAAACACATACATTCGGTCTCAGTAAATATTCACCAATTCGGCCTCATATCCGTCAATTCGGTCCCATGCCAATTCGGAACCATGAACACACGTGCAATTTTAATCTGATTTTTGTCATTTTTGATATCGGTTGCCTTTCTACTTTCTTTCTGCTACGTCTGTGTACACTGAATATCGTAGTCGTTTTTTTCCCCTTGTTTTTGTTTTATCAACACAACTTATAATAGGCCCCCATTGCGAGTCTCTCCCAATCGAGGAAAATTTTGCTTTGAGAGTGGCTAGTGGTCAAAGAAATGGCTGAATGAATTTTACCTGGGCTTTCATCGATTTATTATCATCATCTGTGATGTTCAGTCGTATTACAATAAGGGTTACAATACCAATTTCCTAGCTTATGCGAGCTTGTTGAATCCCAGGGCCTTTCACAGTAGACTAGAGAGTAAGCACTATAGGGAACGAAGCAACCGTGAAAGTCACAGTCTAATTTGGGTGATCGATGTAAATGTATCCTAATAATGTAGTATTGTAGTACACAATAATATAGTACATCATTTACCAACCCACAGAGGTACAGTATTGTTTCAATATAAATTATTTTGTTGTCATGTTTTGGCTTTCCCCTATTGTTGGATGAACGCTTCCACGTGTCCCACTGCTGTTAAAGTGTAAAACAAAAAACGCCAATAAATACTACCGTATATCCTCTAATAAAAAGCCCCGGGGGCGTGCATTTTTCAAAGGGGGGCGTTTATTATTTGCGGTCTTTGTTCCATTATAATTTAAATTAAAAAACATCGGCAGCACTTCGCAGAGCTGCCAACTTATAAAATTACCTTTCAGTCTCAGAAATCCATATTTGAGGTCCCGTATTTGTTTTGGAGTTTTTCAACCTTTTTTGCAAATATTGACGCCCGACCGCGGTGCAAAATAATGTGTGATTCGCGGGATGATTCGTGGTTACCATACATGTCTCCCACGTGATGTTAGTCTACTTTGTCGATCAACTCCAGCGATCATGCAGTGGCAAAATCCGCTTCACACTAAGGACCGCACATTACCAATCCATTTCAGCATGTGAGCTGTATCTGTCCTCTTAAACATGTGTTCTTGCTGATTCTTTCCTTACTACCACAAATTTTACTCTTAAATTACACTTTCCATAGTGCACAATGGTAATAGCGACCATGTGATCGCAACAGAGGAAATATGCCGCCGAAACGACCTGTGAAAATACATTTTGATTGGCTGTTTTTTTTTTTTTTTTTTTTGTACGACATGAATACGTATTGTTTACAAGAGCTCCAATAAAACAAAAAGCTATTATTAGAAATTACCGACAAGGTCAAAGGATATGGGGTCCTATTTATGTCATGGGTCAAATAGTAGTCTATTACTGCAGTGTTATCAATTCAAGGTTTAATAGTATTTATTTGCTTCTCTAAATCCATATTTAGGGGAATTCGGCAAATCGTACTTCTGTATTTTGCAACTTCAAAACATATGTTAACAAATATAGATATCCCTGACTAGTACAAGTTTGGCACTCAGCCTATATGGCATTGTACCGGTGCTCTTCAGCAAATAGGAATATCAATCAAAACACATGCTTTCCTCTCTTAATATATGGCCGCTGCACACAGACGAAAGTCGCTGATTATTTTAAAACCACCGCTATATAATAGCTTACCGTATAATGTATTCCTTGCACCAAATATTGGCAATTAAAGATGCAGTTGCAAATCTACACTTACAAAAGGGTATCTGTGCTGTAATTTAGCAGTGTACTTGTTGGTGTGGACAAATTGGAGAGTTTCAGGCCGACCTTCGGCAATCAAAACGTGGGGCGTTTATTTGAGGGTTTTTATTTTTCATGTAAAAAGTAGTGGGGGGCGTTTATTAGAGGGGGCGTTTATTAGAGAATATACGGTATACTAAATTGTGATATGTACATTATTGTTCACAACAAAAACATTGCTGACAAATATAATTCTGTTTTGCAATTCGACACGAAATTCATACGGTATACTGTCTCGTTCCTTTCCAATAAGGCACAATGTCAATAAGGTAAGATGAATTATTGCTAAATTGATTATCAAAATGACAAATTGTTTTCTTTATTTATAGATTTCCATGCTTAAAATATTTAATTAGCTAATAAATAGTTAATTATTAATTTTGCAAAACGACTGGTAAAATAGAGCCTAAAACACGCCTAAAATTATCCAAATTGGCGGAGCTAAGTTTTTTCCATGAGTGGGTCTACTATAATGATACTCAATGATTGTTTTTACATTATATCACAATAAATATCTTTTAAATAAGTATGATCATGATTCGTAAAAATGTAGGCCAGGTTTAAAGTGGGTTACACGCACGTTATTGTTTAACACGCGTTTCCTAATGGGACCGAATTACCTTGGGGCCGAATTGCCGTGAGACCGAACTGACTGGGACCGAATTGATTTGAGTCCGAATTCGCATGGGCCGAACTGGTTTTGGGACCGAATCGGGCCAGCCTTGACAGTGTTGCAAAATAATGCACCCATATGACGCCCAACTGACACAATTTATGATGCCAGATCGACTATAATTAGAACTTTAATACTCTGTTCTAAAATTCAAAGTGGGTGCTTGGTTACCTTGGCGGTTGTAATTGTAAATTTGAAGAAGCTTAGTCTGTAGTGTTTTATAATAAGTAAACGATTATAGTAGCCGTAACAAGCCTTTTTCCTTGCCGCGATCACGCACGGCCCGACCAGAAATGTAAGCTTTTTCAAGAGGTAGGTTAATAAGGTGTTCTTGAAATTGGTCAAGACGTAAAAAATGATCGGCATAGGCAACAACTTTCATAACGGCACAGAGTCGATAGTCAGTTACACGGATTTGCTCATACTGGCTGGTCTTCCGACCAGCAAAAATGGTGGCAAAGAAATCATCTCAGGAATCCTTGTTTGGCAAGCCCAATCATACAGCTGCACTAGGGTGTCGGCCTCCAAACGCCGCAACCACAGCTGCCCTCATCAGACTCGCGTAGAGCTGGTATACCTAGGCATATATTTCACCACACTTATTGCCATGGTAGATTAATGAATCCACATCTATAATTTGGCCTCGGGCTACTATGGGCTTTTTTCCCCTGAAAATTATCCCATGCCAAGTGCTTCAATGAAGAATTAAATCGGGCATGCCTTGCCTAAACTGGAAACCCTTGAGAGATTGACCCTCACAGCATGGTGGTAAAGCAAAGGTCATTTATCTCTCTACCCAACCCACATAGACTGGCTCAGATTATCTAAAGAATGTTGCACTTCAATAGCACAGACAATAGAAAGCCTTGGGCACTGGCATACCAATACTATGGAATGGTCATTCACCCAGGCCCTGGACTAACATCTGTTGTAACAATAATTGTCCCATACCAATTCTATAGTACTACCCAGTACAACTAGACCAAAGTTCAAACCAGTTCCAATGGATAGAGCTAAATCCACAAAGTTTATTCACCCTGCTAATACCTTAATGCTAAGTATTTAATAAAATATAATAGGTCTTGATTCTAATGTGACAATCATATAAATCATACTAAAATGCAGGGGGTGTATTTGCTCAAAAAACTGGTGAATGAAAGCTATTGAACTGCGCCATGTGAATGAGATTTTAATAGGAGAGTTAACTTTCTCATGATATAAATAGCGCGGCCATGCATGGGCCATTAAAGGTGCATTTCGTGATTTCAGCACCATCTGTTTTATTCATTGATCACTAGATATCCTTGAGAAAAGCTTATTCCCAAAACTTGAGCTGATCCGGATCTTGCGGTTTTGTGTTATGAGCAATTGCTTGTTTCCCACGGTCCCATAGGCTACTGTGTTGTAATTTCTGTCCGTTTACGGACAGAAAATACAAAATTGCGAATTTCTTACAAATGCGACCGAATTTGCACGCAAGATTGGGCACACGTGGATTACTAAGGCTAACGGTTCAGATGATATAAAAATCCCAACATAGTTTAGGTAAGTCGGGGGGACGAGGCTGTGGATCACGAAATGCCCCTTTAAGATGCGGGCCATTGTGTTGCATAATAGAATTTGTTTGACGTGTGAAGACGGTATATATAATCCAAATCTTAGCACTCATTGCACTACATCAGCATAAGTTAATAAGTATTTGGGTATATTGTTATAAATGGCTGCCTCGTGTAGCCTCTTTGTAGCTTATGAAGGACAAAATATCTATCTAGGCATCATTTACAAGTTCCATAACAAAGGGCAGCTATGCAACATCTTCCTGTTTCTTCATTTAAATCATAACTGGTCATTGCAATGGAGGCCTGCTCAAGCTTTGCTTTTTCCAGAGAGCATGCCCCTGAAGTTTCTCAGACTTTTCTCATTTTTTCTTGATACAAGTGTATTTTGAGGATAAAAACACCTTGCATACATGATAAAGTAGTTGTAAAACACCAAGTCAAAATTGAAGATGAACTCTAACTATGATGATTATAGAGGGCCTTCTTCACTCCATTTCTTATCCGGCAATGTCCTTTAGGATATGTGGTAGAGATGCATGGTTTCTTTGAGATTGGTAGCTATATTCATTCAACATCTTTAACAAGTTAAATAAGTTTGGCTTAGGGCCTATATAGTATTGTTAAAACTTCACAATTTGTGGGATATTTAAAGCAAGGCATCACTCTATTTGAATTGGTTTAATAAACAAATCTTTTAATCCTCCTCCCTCAACTACAGTGTGATTTGGTTCCCCTCCCTCAAATAACAAACTTTGTAATTAAAACACAACATCACTCTCTAACACACGTTTTAGCTAAAAAGTTTACACATTGTGGGAGGGAGTTCTTTTTGATTCGGTTGTTGGCACTCATTTGATTTACTTTCCACCGTGTCCCACAAACGTTTTAACTATGATTTACTATTTGAGGGAGGCAACACTGTTTGATTTGATTTTCCCCTCCCTTAAATAGTAAAGTTTGCAGTTAAAATGAGGCACCCCTCCCACAAATAAAATCACTCCCTGAAAGTGAAATAGTTATAGTAAAGTTTAGAGTTAAAACAATAATAATAGTAAACATCACCCCCACCCCTATCTTTGTAGTGCCTTGTTTTAACTACAAGGTTTACTATTTAAGTGAGGCAACACCAACTGATTTGGTTTCCCTTTCCCTAAAATAGTAAACTTTGCAGTTAAAATGAGGCACCCCTCAAACAAGATTTAATTTCCCCCTCCTGAAATAGTAAACTTTGCAGTCTAACACTCGGTTTAACTATAAACTTTACAAGTTGTGTGTGTGTGTGGGGGGGGGGGGGGGGGTTTCTTTCAAACAAGGCATCACTATTTGATTTGGTTAGTAATTCTCCTCCCTCAACTACTATGTGATTTAAAAATTTAAAATGAGGCAATACTCTGTTTGATTTGGTGTTCTCCTTTTTGATATAGTAAACTTTGTAGTTAAAACGAGGCACTCTGTCCCACAAACGTTTTAAGGTGTTGGCATTATGATTTGGTTTCTAAGGAGTACGCGCAAGCCGACTTTAATAAACTCGGAGATGAGCAAGCGTGCATTCGTTTGCGATTTTAGCGTTGCAAAAATTCATGAGCGATTTTTCCCCTCTGCGTTTACGCAAATTTGTAAAGCGTTCGTAAAAATCGCGTAGAACTCTGATGTTGCTAGGACTTGTCTAAGAACGTGCCTGATTAATTACGCTTCTCACCTTTCACGCACCCATTTTTTGTTTTGCTGTGTGACATATAAGCGTAAAATAACGCAAGACTTTAGTGAAGGCGGAAATTTCCCTCTAAAAATGTCCTTTTTTGACGATTTTCAGGAAAACTAATACGGTGACACCACTTTTTTTATTTCGGTATTTTCAAATATGCAACT
Organism: Ophioderma brevispina; assembly: GCA_023653785.1. Taxonomy (NCBI): domain Eukaryota; kingdom Metazoa; phylum Echinodermata; class Ophiuroidea; order Amphilepidida; family Ophiodermatidae; genus Ophioderma; species Ophioderma brevispina. The sequence goes on along the minus strand of JAMKCH010070443.1, from coordinate 14,240 downwards.
TGGACCTAAACATATGTGAAAATCAGAAAAACGATTGGCCCCTTTGTTATCTTTTTGGAGCACTTTAGTATCGGTGCATCACATTTTCCCATAGAGTTGCGTGGTAAATAATGTAAAATTTTGAGCAAAAATGTACTTTTTGAAAGTCTTTTTTCTCAAACACGAGTATGGTAAGCCATATTTTTTATTTCAGATTTGTTATCAGCACAAATGAATGTACTATATATCAAATTTTGAAGAAATTCTTCGGCCTATTTAAATCTTGATGCCAACACCTTAACAACGGTTTACTATTTGAGGGAGGCAAGTTTGCATGAGATCACTTGTAATTTCTAAACTGGACTACTGCAATACAGTATTAACTTAAAGAAAAAAGGAGACTCCAATCTATTCAAAACAGGGCTGCAAGACTTATATTTAATCAAACCGGAGGGAGCACATAACACCATTATTATAGTCGATTCGCGTTGATATGTTCGTCCCCCTGGAGTTATGGACCTATTCAATTAAGTCGGAGAGGGGTCAAGCTAGCTCTACCGGGAAAATGAAAGAATTCAAATGCACGTGCCACACTGGATTATCTTGGAGGACACTCCAGTCATTTAATTCACTCACCTGTCACTGAATACAATTTCATTCATGTATGGAAATGCACTATAGTGTATTTCAGGTCTTAACATTGCTCACAATAACATGATTAACAGAAGTCCCTGCGCCTCATTGAATTTTTCACCTCCGCAAGAATGGTACGGGGTCACATATCAGATGAATCGAGTATAAAACAACTCCACTGGTTACCTGTTAATGAAAGGATCATTTTTAAACTCCTTACACTAAACATATAAGAGCAAAAATGAAGCTGCACCAATATACCTGATAAATCTTATCCAATGCCGCACTCACAACTCTTAACACACAATATATCTTCGATCCCATGCTGACAGCAATCTTCTCGTTTCAAAAAGAACATATACATCTAATGGTAACAAAGCTTTCTGCCATTCAGCACCATTTTTATGGAACAAGTTACCTGCCAAAGCGTATGTCTCCTAACCTAAACCATTTAAAGTGACAGGAGGAGATTTTTTTAGGATACAAATTTCTCTCAAATTCACTGGATCGGTTGTAGACCACCTACCGAGAACGTTTCGAAGGGTTATTAGAAAAACAGGTGCAAAAGAAAACCGCAAACCTTGTTTTGAACTTGCCTGCTATCGTAATCGTTCCCCATAGAAAACCATGCTTTGACTTTCTGTCGTGCACGACAGAAAGTACTAAATCTTCATCTTATTACATAAAGACGGCGTATTTGGCTTATTCACTTCAGGTGTGAGCTAATACATTGGTAAGCATTCCAAATATGTAAAAAACTGGGGTTCGAGACAAATTGGGGGCGCTTCTTCCTGGAAATCTCCTCATGTCTCTTTAAGCAAAATTGAAAACATCTTTTTCCAAATTAACTTGCACAATTACATGTATGTTGTAGCTTTAAGATTGTAGCTTTAAGATTGTACTTTAAGAACTTTAAGATTTATTTAGTTATGTTGTAAATGTAAGGCTATGTAAAGCGCTTTGATCATTCTTAATGCTAAGGCGCTATATAAATATCTGTTGTTATTATTATTATTATTTGTGAACCCATAAGTGTTATTGGTTGCACATAGACATAAATTCGGCTCTCACATGCCCATGCACTTTTAACACAGCTTCCACAATTCACAAGATCTTGCGCTTTTGCCAGAGTCTTTGCATATATGGTATGAGCATTTCTTGGACACCCGTTCCTGGTTCCCTTTAATTAGCTTAATTGCTTGGAGAAATTGTTTCTTTACATTGTATCTAGCAAATTCCACCACAATAGGCCGTTGCTTACCATCCCTGGGTTTTCCTATGCGTTGGTCAGGTCTACGTCATTTTTAGTAAGTGCCAGTTCCATTTTGTTGTTTGCGATTGCAGTTTTCTCCTCTTTCAATTCTGGCACCCTTGTTACAAGGACATAGTTATGTTTTTGCACTTCCCCAGCTTCTTGGTGATTATCCAATCGCCAATGCAAATGTTTGTTATCTTCCCTGAGCTTCAAGTTGTCATTTTCACATTCTAGGTCATAGATGCATCCTTCCATCACTTATAGTTTAGTTGTTAAACCCTCCTTTTTCCCTCCATCGCTTCTTTTATCAATGATTTCATGATCTGTTTAAATTGATCATGTTCTATCATCTGGTCCGCAATACTGCATTGAGTTGCGTTTTTTTATCCATTTTGCCGTTGAAAGACTAGCATCGATAATACATTGTAATATACAGGTTGCTAAACCGGGATGGTTGTGTATATCAATTGACTATTGCATAGCTCCTAATACATATGTTTCACGGAGTGTGTACTAGACACGGCCATCTAGCATGGGTGCTCAGTGCTGTGTTAATTGCTCTTGTTCTGCATGCTCTGCGTAAGTCAGCAAGCGATATGATATATATGGTTCGGGATGTCAGTACATCAATATGTTCTGATTAGCACTTGTCCATGCCTCATTAATATCTGACCACACATCCTGCAAATTTTTTTTTAAATGGTTTTTTGTTTTTCTGTCATGTTGTTTATGAATATCATAAAATTAGTTTTTTTAATGTTTAGAGAATTTTAAACCAATTAGATATATGGGTTAATTCTTTATTTAAAGTTGATTCAAGTAATTTAGGTTCTTTGTTAGAATACAAAATATTAGTGTCATCCGCGAACATAATAAATTGAACATTAGGAGAGTACTGAGGGAGGTCATTAATATAATATAAAGTAGAAATAAAAAGGGGTCCTAGAATTGAGCCTTGAGTATGTCGCAACTGATCGAAGAAGTGGACGAGTGGTGTTGGTTATAATCAACAACTTGTTTTCGGTTATCCAGGTAATTTTCAATCCAAGTATTGGCAGTACCTCTTATACCATATTTTTTAGTGTATTAATGAGAATTTTGTGATCAAGAGTATCGAAGCGAAGACTTTGCTGAGATCTAGAAAGATCCCAGCAGTGCAGAGTTTTTGGCCGAGGGCAGTAGTAATTTTATCATAAGTTTATTGATTGCCATAAAGGTGGAGTGTTTAGGTCTAAAGCCAAACTGGGCAGGAATGAGGATTTTATGTTTATCAATAAATGCGATGATTCTGTTATAAATTAATTCTTCGGGGTGAGGTTTGGCAGTTGGAACCTGGGGAGTTTGAAGGGGTAGATATATGTGAAGAATTAAGGAAGAGGAAGGTGGACATGTGCGGTGTGCAGGAGGTTAGGTGGAGAGGGGAGGGGGCTAGGATGTTGGGGGTAGAGGGAAGAAAGTACAAGTTGTGGTGGGCAGGAAATAGTGAAGGGATTGGGGGTGTGGGAGTCTTGGTGAAGAAGAATTGAGTGAAAAGGTGGTGGAGGTGAGAAGGAAGAGCGATAGGGTGATAACAGTTATAATGGTTTTCGAGGAAGAGGTAGTGAGGTTGATATGTGGCTATGCGCCACAGTGTGGAAGGAAGTGTGAAGAAAAGGAACAGTTTTATGATGAGTTGGCGGAGGAATGGGAGGTGCAAAGTGTCGGTGAATTGGTCTTATGTGTTGGTGATTTTAATGGGCATGTGGGGAAAAGGATCGAAGGTTTCGAAGGTGTTCACGGAGGAATGAAACAGAGATTGATTTTGTGTTAGTGAGCAAGAGGAAGAGAAAATTTCTGAAGAATGTTAAGGTGATCCCAGGAGAATTGCAACACAGGTTGGTGGTTGTAGGTGTGGATAAGAGGAAGGTGAAAAAGGTGGTGAGGAAGGTAGTGCATGAGAGGAGGAAAGTATGGAAGCTGAAAGAAGAAGAGACAAGAAAGAATTTTGAGATGAGAGTTGGGGAGCTTGTGGGGACTGATGTGTCAGATTTGTGGGGGTGTTTTAAAGAAGGGGTGTTACAGGCATGTGATGAAGTGTGTGGGAAAACAAAAGGTAGGAGAGACAGGAGAGATACAGGGTGGTGGAATGCTGAGGTGAAGTAGGCGATTGCGAGAAAGGATGCATTTAAAGATATGAGAAAAAACAGTACGGAAGAGAATAAAGTAAGGTATAAGAGGCTAAAGAAGCGAGCAAAGAAAGTGGTTGCGAAGGGTATGAAGGAGGAGGCGGAGAAGGGGCTGAGTGAGTTGAGAGAGAATCCAAACAAGGTGTATAAGATAGTGAATGCAATGAAAAAGGATGGAAGAGATGTTGAAAGGGGAAGGTGTATGAGGGGAAGTGATGGAAAGTTGAATTTCAGTGAGAAAGATAAGAGGTAGAGTCTGGAAAGAGCATATGGAGAGAATCATGAATGAGGAGAATTAGTGCGATCAGAAGGTAGAGGCTGATGCGGTGGAAACGGCCAGTTAACGAGAGGTCAGTTTGGGAAGAAGTGGTGCAGGCAATAAGAGAAATGAAAGAGGAAGCAGCTGGACCCTGCAGAGGTGAGTGCTGAGATGATTAAGGCTAGTGGAGAGATAGGTGATGGTGGATGATGGAGTTGTGTCCGAGAGTGTTAGCTGGAGGAGGGATGCCGGAGATTTGGGCAGTGAGTGTGGTGGTCCATTTTTTAAAGGGCAAAGGGGATGCAATGAGTTGGGTGCATATAGGGTGTGAAGTTGTTGGAGCATGCAATGAAAATTGTGGAGAGGTTCTGGATAATAGATTCGGAAGATAGTGGAAGTGGCGAGATGCAATTAAGTTTAGCCGGGAAGGGACTATAGATGCATTGTTTATTGTTAGGAGGTTTGCAAGAGAGTATCAAGCTCAAGGGAAGAAAGCTGTATATGTGTTTTTTGTAGACTTGGAGAAGGCATTTTGATAGGTACCGAGGAAAGTATGGACGTGGGCCCCCCGAAAAATGGAAGAGAGAGATACCAGAAGTAGTGGTTAGAGCAGTGATGAGTTTTGTATGAAGGAGCAAAACAAGATTGAGTGGGGTCTGATTTGCCCGAATGAGTTATGAGTGAAGTGGGCGTGCATCAAGTGTTCTGTACTTTCGCCATTGATTTTTTGCAATTGTGATGTGATTAGTCACTGAGATGCAAAAGAAGGCTGTTGATTAGATGTTGACTCTGATGACTTGTGTTCTAATGAGTGAGACACATTGGAGTGACTGAGGGAGAAGTTTTGGAATGGAAGAAGGCTTTCGAGAGTAAGGGTCAGAAGGTAAACCTTGGGAAGACAAACTTGCTGGTTATGGGGTGGAGAGAGAGTGGTAGTGAGTAAGGAGACCCATTGTGTGTGTGGTGGGAAGAGAGTATAAAGCAAATTCAGTGTGTGTGAGAAATGGATCCATGGGAGATGCAACAAAGATGAAGAGAGTGCCCCTAATTGGCAAGAGATTTTGTGTGCAGAAGTGTGGAGACAGGATGCCTTGAGGGGATGGTGGAACAGAGGAAGTGTGTGATGATGTGGATTCAGTGAGGAGTCACATACCTAGGGGATAATTAAGGTTAGTGGGGGTGGTGGATGCGAGTGGCTGTGACAGCTATGAGTGAGGTAATGGATGGGTGAAGTTTTTGGAATTGTGGGGAGTTTGTTGCAAGGGACAGATAACCTTTGAAGATGAAAGGAATGGTTGTATAAGAGTTGTGGTAAGATCAGTGTGCTGTATGGGAGTGAGACGTTGTCTGAGCGAAAATGAGATGGGGATGGTCTGAGGAGGACAGATAGACATGATGAGAGCGAGGTGTTGTGTGGAAGTGATGGACAGGATGAATCCCTTAGGATTTGATGCCGATGTTTGGTTTTGAAGAGGCGATGGACCGGTTGTGGCGAAGGCGAATAGTGTACGTTGTATGGCTGTGGTTTGAAGGAAGGATAATGAAGCATGTGTTAAAGCCTTGGTTCGGAGGTGGAGGTTTTGAGGATGAGGGGACGTCCCAAAGAAGACATGGAAAAGCAAGTGGAGGAGTGAGAGTCGGAGGTTTGAGTTTGATGATGGGGATGCGTTTGAATCGGTGGGTGAAATGGAGGAAGTGTAAGGTCGGCGGTTGCTTGGCGAATGTGAGATGAATGCGGCCACCCCCGTTGACGGGGATAAAACCGATTTAAACTTTGGTTTTCAGTAGTAGTAGTAAGTAGTATTAACACTCTAGTCGAATTAAGAGATTTTGCTCGTGTGGTACGGCGGGGTCATAGATTGGACAACTCCCGAGTGGATAGGAAAGATTGGAATTATACATATAGGCTCATATTTGGTGAGGTCTGTTTAACTATGTTTTGAGCTAATACCATCGACTCCACAGCTATGACTATGTTTGCATTTGTGAGGTATCTCAAGTTCAAGTTTCACTTTATTCAGCACTACCCAGAAAAATACAAGATGGAAACATATATAAATAAATCATTGCTAGGACTAACCGATAGACAACCCGGGGGCTTATTAGTTGATAGGCGAAGCAATATTACTCTGGGGAGATCGATATGAACTGCATTTACTAGGATTAACGTTGTCAGAAGGGGTATTTTTAGCAGCCAGGATGGACCCTATATATGTTGGTAAAACAGTCATTGAATGTTGTTTAGCAATTTTCCGACTGCGTCTTTAATTTGTCAGAGCAATTAGAGTCGAAAAGTATGAGGGTGGTTTGGGTTTTTTATTTCTTCTCGAGATTTTTGTGTTTGCCTGTTTTTTTTCATGTTGTTTTCTGTGTGCATCAAGCTCTGCTGTGATATGATTACGTTTAGAGCAGTGCAAAGAGATCCATTTCTATATGGCATATTTTGTGCATTTTAGTTTATTATCATCACTGGTTTGGAGCGTATTTTTTCTAAATAATTTATCTTTAGTGTTGATTGATTTAATTAGGCTCAATGTTATCCAGGGTTTCCTAGGTGTTTTACGTTTAGATAATTTAGTGGTTTTAACAGGACAGTGGATATTAAATATATTTGATAGTTTGCATTGAAAGGTATTAAAAGCCGTTTCAGGATTATCATCATCGTACACATGCTGCCACGTTGTGGATGATAATCCATTTTTAAACCCCTTGATGTTGTTCGGCTTAAGTTGGTGTGAATTTTTATTTAGGGAATTAGGTTTATTTCAAGCTAACCTGGCATTATTATTTGAAAAATTGATGGAACAAACAGGGAAATGGTCTGAAATATTGGTGACTTAGACGCCCGAATTAACATTGGCTAAGATATCATTTGTTATGATGTTATCAATGATCGTGGCAGTATAGTTCTTTGTTATTCGGGTAGGCCTATCAATGGTAGGGAAAAACCCATTTGAAAAAATAAGATTAACAAAGTCATTGACTTTAGGATCAGAGTCACAATCCAGAAGGTCAATGTTATAATCTCCCATAATATAACAAGTTTTGGTTTCATTGTTAACTGTATTAAAGACATGTGAAAGCTCATGATAAAACTCATCAAGGTTAACTGAATCTGGGCGATAAATAATACCAATGAAGGTTTTTTTATTGCTGGATTTGTTGTCGTCATTTATTTCGATAAATATAGAGTCACAATTAGGGCAATGAATGTTGAGGTCGGTCCTTGTCTCATAGTCAATATTAGGGTGAATGAAAAGGGAAGCACCACCTCCTCTTCATTCTTGACGGATGGAATTTATAACTGAATAGCCATCGATGTCAACTAAGTTAGAATTATAATCATAATTAAAACCAAAAATATGAAAGTTATGATTAATGGTGGAGAGATAATTAGTGACATCAGTGGAGTGCTTACTTAAACTATGAACATTATGATGAAATTATGACAACTGGGTATCCTTAGATTTAAAGCGATTTATTGGTATAAATCTATCGGCACATATATAATGAAATATCCCTAAATAAAACGTACCAGATGGTTTTCATGGCCAATGGAGTATTCCTTGCGAGAAAATCCAGATTTATTCCCACCATATAACAAACTGTACAACGGAAAATTCATGGAAGCTACCATGTTTTATTCCTTGTGGTATATTTAACCCGGCATCATACAACCGAAACAAACCAGCGAAAATATATACCATACGCGCATGTTTATTTCACGTGCAAGTTTGCCACAGCTTCATCCTTTTGAACTTCGTTGAGCACACAAAGGATCTGGCAGAGCGAATTCTTTATTAATTTTTTAATTTTTTAGGTTTTTTCTTTTTTTAAATAAAAACCTCAGTATATGATAAAAATGTTAGAGGGGTATTTTAGATATCATTTGTGCTTAACAAAGGTTTTAGTTGGCCTAAACACTAACAATTCCATGAAAACGTTGACATTCTGAACAAGGGGTCGTCGTATATTTAATTTTATCGCAGTCGCACTGTAACCCCTGATCTCTATACAATTGATTTGGCACACAACAGTATTGTATATTAATGAATGGGAGCACCGGGCGGTCATCTTGGTCTACCGGACACATCCTTTCCAGAGACACATGTTTTAACAGAGTTGTATCCCAGCGATGTGTACTTTTAGAGACTGCCATCCCATACGCTCAATACAATGAGCTCACTACTTGTCTTGAGTTCTGTAGTCTGTTATTCGCTTTCACATTTCAATTGGAACAGTTGTATATATAAATGACCGCTCTTAACCACCTGCTTTGGCTCGTTTTGGATTACCAACAGGCATCATGCTTCAAATTACGAAGCCCAGGTTTCCAATATAGAGATCAGTGTTCGCAACCCACTAAGCCGCGCGGTTCAGCATTCTACGTACTTTTCAATGTACCGAATAGCGCTTCTTTGTATGATGTAGAGTTTCCTATTCATTATTCAAAACTATATTTCTCAAGAGTCCTAGCTCATTTTATAAAACTTAGGCCAAGTATGCCTTTTTGATAAATTTAATGATTTTAAAGGAAAACGTTAAATTAAAGCCTGTGTTTTTAATTCCAATGTTAAAATAAACACATATTCTTACTCAGGCCAGAACGTGACTAACCACCGATCATCTTTCAATTGGTGTGAAGGACAACCATGCTTGTGCAAACGATAGCGTAATATAACCTTGGCGGTTCTTATCGTCCTATTCTTCGAACGTTAAGCATAAAAGAATGTTTTCTTCGCAAGGAATACTCCAATGACATGCAAACCATCTGGTACATCATATTTAGGGAGAGTCATTATATATGTGCCGATAAGATTTATCAACCAATAAATTCCTTTAAAAGCAAAGCGCGAAGGTAATAATTACAGTTGGGACTTTGGATATGGTCAATGTTTACGTCATTACCAATGTCGAGGATGAGGATTGAGGATGCTATTGACTTGCAATGGGGGCAAATGTGAGTACCTTCAAATACAATTGGGTAAACTGACTTGGACATGGTGCATAGAACAGAAGTGGGAAAAAATAAAATATAAAACACAACAAATGTAATGTAATCAAGTCGTTTGCACTAAATGCTTGAGGTTTTTTCTTAAAACAAAAAAAATTACAATCTCCAATGGTGAGCTTAGCTCTCATCCTTTAGTATAACTGACCAGGATAGCCTCTCCCTTAGTATAAAATAGCAGGATAAGCTCTCATACGTAGTATAAATGAGCGGATAAGCTCTCATACTTTGTATAAATGAGCCGGATACGCTCTCATACTTAGTATAAATGGAAGCGCAGTATAAGCTCTCTACTTAGTAAAAATGAACAGGATAAGCTCTCAGACTTAGTATAATGAGCATGATAGAGCTCTCCATACTTAGTAAAATGAAGCAGGTTTAAGCCCTCATACTTAGTATAAATGAACAGGATAAGCTCTCATACTTAGTATAAATGAGCAGGATACGCTCTCATACTTAGTATAAATGAGCAGGATAAGCGCTCACATACTTAGTAAGAAATGAGCAGGATAAGCTCTCATACTTAGTATAAATGAGCAGGATAAGCTCTCATACTTAGATCAATGAGCATGAGAAGCTCTCATAATTAGTATAAATGAGCAGGATAAGCGCTCATACTTAGTAAATGAGGCCAGGATAAAGCTCTCATACTTAGTAATAAATGAACAGGATAGCTCTCATCCTTAGTATCAATGAGCAGGATAAGCTTCTCATACTTAGTATAAAATAGCAGGTTTAAGTCTCTACTTAGATATAAAAATAGCAGGTGATCAGCTCTCTACTTAGTATAAATGAGCAGGATAAGATCTCATACTTAGATAAATGATCAGGATAAGCTCTCATACTTAGTATAAATGAGCAGGATAAGATCTCATACTTAGTAATAAATGGAGCAGGAATAAGCTCTCAACTTAGTATAAATATCGGATCACTCTCAGACTTAGTTATAATGAGCAGATAAGCTCTCATAATTAGTATAAATGAGCAGGATAAATCTCTCATCTTAGTATATATGACAGGGATATCTCTCATACTTAGTATAGATGAGCAGGATAAGCTCTTATACTTGTGATAGATGAGCAGTTAAGCTCTCAACTTAGTAAGATAGCAGGATAAGCCTCATATATATAAATGAGCATGAATAAGCTCTGCATACTTAGTATAACATGACAGGATAAGCTCTCTACTTAGTATAAATGAACAGGATAAATCTCTCATACTTAGTATCAATGAACAGGATAAGCTCTCATCTTAGTATATACATGACCAGGATAAGCACTCTGCATCAACTAGTATAAAATGAGCAGGATAAGCTCTCATACTTAGTATAAATGAAGCCGATAAGCTCTCATACTTAGTATAAATGAGCAGGTTAAGCTCTCATACTTGTATATGAAACGGGATAAGCTCTCATACTTATATAAAATTAGCAGGATAAGCTCTCATCCTTAGTTAATAGCAGGATAATCTCTCATACTTAGTATAAATGAGTCGAGTTTACCTCATACTTAGTATAAAATTAGCAGGATAAGCCTCTCAGACTTTAGTATAAAATAGCAGGATAAGCTGCTGCATCTTAGTATAACTGAGCATGATAAGCTCTATACTTAGTATAATGACTGATACGCCTCCTACTTAGTAATAAATGAGCAGGATAGCTCTCCATAATTAGTATAAATGAGCAGGTTTACAGCAAGAGTGTATGATAAAATGAAATTTAAGTTTCAAATGAACATGGTTATTACCGGATTCCCTCATCACCATGTGGGCTATCACGGACAGTAAGCCTAATCATTTGGCCAGATGGTTGTGTGCGAATCCTAGAAGAGTAGCGGAATGTAAGTAGTTGGATTGAGAGGAAGAATAGTACGATTCGTGGAGCTCACTTGGTTTTTAGCTTTAAATTATAGATCAATTGCATATATTTAAACATATGTAGGAGAAAAATCCTGTAAAGGCAGAACATAGTCCTATGCTCTTGGCTGGTCAGAAATGGAATGAGCAAAAGAGCAACGCCACTGCGTCACAATTGAATTAACTGAACTTGAAAAATATGATTGACATAATGCAACATAACATGTGATACTTAAAGGGTTGTCATATGAGCAAATCATATATAAATTAGGTAGTGTAATCTCAGATTGAACATGACTCAGAAAAGTGACATAATAACATAGTACTAGCAATTAACTTACAAAATATTTGAGGCTAGAGGGAAATGGAGATGGGCCTTCTTCAAAAAAGGAAACCATTTTTAGTATGGTGTCCGTTCATTGCACACGTCGAGCACGTCACTTACACATATGCCCTAAGGCAAGTAGTGGCGTTCACGAAAAATACACTTTTTAAATCGCTCTATTATTGAGGCTATGATCAATATGGTTCCAAAAACTTCATGATATTACTCAGAAAGGATGAAATCTCAATTATAGAATATCGAAGAAAAATGACCAAATCCAAATTAAAACCATTTTTGGATGGTTTGAAGTCGGCGCGACACTCAACCAGCGTAGTACACCCGCGAAACCCTACACTCGCTGTGCATGGTCCCCGTTTTTGTCCTCCACTCGCAGTTTTCTTAGGCAAATCGCACCCGGATAAAACCGAGAAGGTCACTTTTTGTGGTTATCATTATTTAGTACACACTTCAAAGTATTTATGAGCGCAATTTCAGCTTTCTAGCATAAACGTGAAAGTATTTTTAAATTTTATTAAAAATCCACTGATTTCTATTATGGCTTCCATAACCCGTAACAAGTCGTGTGCTAGATACCGTTAGAAAGCGCGTTTTGTACGCTAATTTTTTTCCATTGATCATTTTGAGGTCAACACATGAAAGTATACCACCGAAAAATACACTGAAAAAATTCTGGCACCTCTGAAAAACTCTGAAAATCTCTAAAATTAACTGAAAAATACACTGAAACCAATACAAAGAATCCAACACTGAACCCAACTGAAATGGTCCCTTTGTATTCCTATGCAAATGACATCCTATTACCTTTTGCAAATTTAATAATATACGGCGATGCGTCGGATTCCTAATCCCTGAATTGTACTTAAACATCACTGAAAAACATGAGCTTGTTCATATCACCTGAAAAATTTGTTAATCTCTCTCTGAAGAAACACTAATCACACACTGAAAAGATAACCATATAAGTTGACTTGGCTAATTGTTATGGTAGTTACAGTACAAGGTCGATGCTCATTAAGTGAACACTAGAACACTGAAAATTGCACTGAACACAATTGAACCACTTCTGAACCCCGACTGAAAAATTTCATTGTTACTCTTTTCTTTGTTCAGACAATTTTCAGAGATTTTCAGAGTTTTTTCAGGGTTTCCTCTGTGATTTCAGTGTATTGTTTGCAGTGTTATATTTCATATGAGGTCAGATATCCGGGTGCGATTAACATTTTGTCCCGCCCTATTTTCATATATTCCCCCGCTTCCAATAGGAAGCTGCACTCGATCAATCGCGCTGATTTGCCAGATGGCCATGAGAGTGACACGTGGGTGAGTCCCCGGGAACTAGGCTCGCATACAGTGATACGTCATGCCGCGTGTCTGCATGCTGGGATGCGGCATGGTTTCGTAGTTTTCCAATACAGCTTCTCAGTGAAAGACTCTCATTATATCACTATTGTATGACCGCGGTAGGCATAATTGTAATATTAATTTGTTTAAAGTTCTTGACATGAAAATAGATGTGAAATTCATGAATCAAATTGATTAATTTGCTTGCATTTCATGTGCACGTCAGTAACAGACCTGGCCTGGTATAGATCTCATCCCCACGTATTACAAGGTCCGTGCATGTATCAGTGTCGGGATGTCGGGCAGTGGCGGCGGTAGACTACGGTCCCGTTTGCTGACGTGTTTGGTTATTTCATTTCTTTTTCAAACGGCGGGTTTCATGTTTTTGCGCAGTTAAATAAATATTTTTAGCGCTAGTGTAAATATCAACATGTGCTTTCAATCTGATATTCCTTAGATTATATATGTTGGAATTTCTAAACCTTCTCCATTGAAAATTACATGTACTTTGGCCATATTCCTGGCCGTAAGCTTGTTGAGTCAAGACTAGAAAATCTAAATTTGCTGTTTCTCTCGGGACGTCGGCTTGGAGAAGGATGGTATTTTTTTTTTTCTTTACACAATATGCCCATGCACATACATACTGTAGGCACACCCATTCAACTACTTCCCACATTCTGCAACACGCCAATGCCACACACTCAAACAATCACTATTTCACCTTTTCCTTGCTCAAACCATGCACCCATACCCCGGGACCCCATGCAGTCATGCACAACACATACAACACAGCATCACACACACACCCACCACCCACACAACATACACACACCATAACACACACACACAACCCTTAAGACCTGACCTACCTTTAATTTTTGCATGAAGTGGCCCTTATCTAAGAGCTCAATCACTAGTCCTGTTTTGAATATGATGACCTCTTCATGGCCAATATGTTAAATTCAACCTTACATTGTTACCATCATTTATCACAAATTAACCAAACAAATTTGAATTCATTTGAAACTCTTTTATATATCCAGTGTACAAACTCCTTGCCTACTCCTTGTTTTGCATTCCTCACAGCTTTCAAAGAGCATGGGTAAATTTAATGACCTAAATATAAACATCGTGAAATCCCCACTTTGCAAGTTGTGCAATGACAGGGAAGAACCTATGTATTTATGATATAATTTACAGGCTTTCATTAGGCCTGTTAGTTTTGGGTTATTATTATCATAATATTAATGTTTATATACAAAAATAGGAATTTCCTGCATAAAGCAAAACAATGCCTTCAATTTGCCTCATAATGAGTGTTCGTACATGTATGGTTAGTTATCATGGAGTTCTTATGTATGTCCCCATAGAAAATGGAATAACGCCATAGTCTTATG